>JBAMYA010000010.1:9884774-9915388 GCA_037176975.1 Arrhamphus sclerolepis
CATGCAACCGGCAGGAAGTAATAAAGAACAAGATAAAGAAGAAGAGCTGCTGTCTTTCTTAAATAAATGTATAATACAAATCAGACTGCACAGAAAACAAAAAGATGCATCTGCAAAAAAAAAAAAAAAAAAAAAAAAAAAAAAATAGGCTCCCATAATCCCCAGCAACAATTAGGGATATATGGCTTCTCATTTGTATAACAGTTTTTAAACAAGTTTACAGTTTACTGGAGACGCCACTGTTGACGTGTTTGTGTGTGTTTGTGCACGCAGCTGTGTAGGTTCAGCCTGCAGCAAGGCTCCATACTGTTAGACCAGAGTAATCACTGAGATGTTCCTAGCCCACTGGGAAAATACCAGTCCTCGTGGTTATCCTTCTCCTCCTGGTTGCTACACAACATCATTTAAGGTAGACAACCTCATCCTCCCCAATGGCTAAATGAATTCCAACAGAAGTACACTTGATCCAATTCAGACACTACAACACCAAAAATGTGTCCAACCAGACTTGTTTTGACACTTTTTCACATGAAAACAGGATTCCTCACCTATTTCTTTTTAATATAGCTACTGTAGGCCCTTCAGGACCAATCAAAAACTGTTTGAGCGCCACCATGTCTTTCCATTTGTAAGCACAGCATATCTATCAGCAGATGGCTCCCTCCAGCAGGATGATACGTCTCATCACAGGCTCAGAATTAACATCTCAGATTAACTGGTTTCTTGGAAACGACAAAGACGCCGCTGCACCTGAAATTGTCTCCGCAGTTGACAGCTCTCAGTTCAGAGGAACACTTTGAAACGTTGTGAAACAGGAAATTTGTATCAGGAATGTGTCGTGTGCAAACATGATGTTATCAGGCCAATTTGGAGCAATATGTGCCACAAACGGGAGATGAGTCCAAGCCCGTACAAGCAAAGTGTACCTGATACAAATAAATTAATAAAATGCTTGGATGCCACATTTCATCTAAAATGTTTTCCATAAATGCAAAACATAAAAGCCTAACACAAATATGATATGTTATTATGTAACACTCAACACACAGAGCGACATTTATACAAATGCGCGTTAAGGCCCTAAACTGTCACTCATTATTTGTACAGCTCTGTTATTGGGTTCATGGATTTTTAAATGGAATATTTAATCAGGCATTATGTTTTTGTCTGAGCTGCTACTCAGGATTAATGTGTCACAACTAAATGTAGTCTCAGTGATGTGTACACACCGATGGCACCTGATGCAGGCGCTCAAACAAAGAAACCTGTGAACCTGCATCCACTCCTGTAAGAACATGCACGCGATGCACACGCTTCCTCTTAATCAACAAATGAGTTGTGCTGATAGTTGATGCCACAGTGCCTATTGACAGTGAACTAGCAGTATGGGTGAGAGGCTGTTTGTCTAATAACCAAGGCTGCATTTCAATTTCACAACTCAGTGAACAGCCTGCTTAGCCAAACAAGAAAGATATGACAGCAGGCTTAGCACAGGGCTTTATTTGTGTGCGACTGCGCTGCGACTGAGGATAACAATAGCAAAAAAAGTCACATGTTAAGCTGACTGTCTACAGGCAACCTTGAAACAGGTTGAGCACGAGGCGACTTTAAGATGAACACACACTCACAGACAAGTAAGTGAGATAAAGAGAGGGAGAAAGAGTGAAAGAGAGAGAGAGAAGGCATATACCCCCTGCTTGGTCCCATGAGGGGCCCATTATATTAGTCGAGCTTGAAAGTGACTTTCCCTTTATACTCATCCCTTCAGGCCTCGCCGGTGTGATACATGCAGACAGCACTGTATGCCTCTTCTAATTAAAGACCCTAATTCACTGCCTCCCTCTGCTTCTGCCTCTGCATCTCTTCCTGTCTGTCTTATGTGTCGTCGTGGGTTTGTTTTTCAAAGTTGCACAGAGGGATTTTACAGTCATGCGAGCCATCAAGATCTGTGTGAGACAATCCTGCGAATGTGGTGACACAGAGTTGGAGTAGAAGGAGAAAAAAATAAATAAAAGGGCTCATTCTCAGACGAATACAGTAACTATCGGGCTTTTTGCATCCACCGCTCACAGTGCAAACTGTACCCCCTTGTCACGTTGTCCCTTTGCTTCCCTTCCCTGGCCCCAGTGCTCATCATTTGTCTTGGACGTAAGGACAGACACATTATCCAGAGGCCATAAGTTAATTAGACATCAGGCCATCTCTGTGTCAGTCATTCTGTCTCCCGCTGACTATCTGTAGACTCAGAGCGTTATTGCTGCCTCAGTGAAACCTCATATGCACACACAAACACTTCCTTGATGGAGTCTTTTAACAAGTGCTGGTGTTTCACTGTGTGTGTTTGGCAGTGAGATTTAGAAATTGATGGAATAGAAATAGAAAAACAGATTTTTTTTTCTTTCTTTGTGGGGGGGACTCAATGAACTTTGACCTCCATGACTATATCCTTAAATCAGTGGAAAGCTGAAGTGTTCTGAGGCCTTTTTTTCCAAATGAAGAACTAATACAAGAAAAATTCAAGAACACTGAGACTGTTGATAATGATCATATTAAACATGGCTGAAATTCAAAGAAGGATCTGCTGATGTGAACTATGCCTCTCAAAAAGGGCTAAAACAGGAAAAGAGATATCAGATATTTATAAATCTCAAAGTGTTTAGGCATCTATCAACAGTTAGATGAATCGCCCTTAAATTGGACAGATTAATACAGTGGCCACTTTCTCTGGAAGTGGGGTCCCAGCCAAGATGCCAAGACCCCAAACACACAACACAGGAACCCAAAAGTAACAGCTAAAGGCTTCAGTACATGGCCAGGACCGACAGACATCTCTGTCTTCCAGATGAAAGAGGCAGGATGTCATGGCAGAGCACCATGGGAGTCATCCCAACAGCGAGGTGTGAGAAGAGAGCTTCATGATTTGGTTTGTTCTGTCGCCTGGACCACTTAGTACCAGTGAGTGGAAAATGAATTTCCAGGTTCACCAAGACATCCTGGGAAATGATAAATGTTCACCAGTCTGCAGTCTGGCTGATGTTGAGCAACGCAGGATTTCTTTCTTTTTAAAGGCATTGAAATAACTCCACCACAGAAAATTTGCCTTTTGTAGTGACCCAGTCAGAGCCCAGGCATTAATCCCTAAACAACTGCTGAGGACTGACCTCGAGACAGGGCGCTCAACACACACCCTGCACTGCATCTGAGGCAAAGCAGTTTTTAAAGGAATTGTCCAAAGTTCTTGTTCAAAGTCACTGCGACAAAACGTTGTTTGACCAGCTCTCAACTCCAGTGGCTCACTTACTTTTTCCACCAGCAGAGTGAACGTACGATGGGTTTGTTCACTGAGGACATTCTGAAATTTATTTGTCTTATCACCTTTGTCTGTTATTCTGCCTTAGATGAAGATCACATTTTATGGCAATTTGATGCACAACATGAGCAAATTCCAATACGATTTGGTTAGTTTTTAATTGTTTGCTTATATTTGAGTGACAGAATACTGCTTTCAACCACAAGAGCACATTACTTATCATTTTTCTTGCTTGTTACTTGTCGCTGTCATCATAAATGTAATAAATTTTATTTTTATTTTTTTCCCCTCATGTGTGCCAGTATGACTATAAGGTTCCCCAGTCCTTCTCCCTAGTGTGTGTGTGTGTTACTGTTTTTATGGGCTCATTTGTTTTACTTGAAAAGATTTGTTTAATACATTTCCTTTTAACTTGAACCATGTCCGAGTGCCTGATGGTTGGTGCAGGTTCTTCTAGCAGGTTCTTGTAGCAGGTTCCCTGGGCGACATCACCAGGTTGGCGTCAGTTTACAATATCTGTAGTGGTACCAATATTCCGCCTCGGTATTACCACACAAGGAAAAGCTTAGGGCAGACTGAGATCTTTCTTATACCTTTGGTGTACCGACAATGAGACCATCAATGATACGGTACCAAGACTATGTATCAGAAGATGGCCAATGGCCAGTCCCTCCAGGATTTTACGATTCTGCGTTTGGAGTAATTAACACAAATTCAACCAAACTCCAAAGATTGTGCAGAGGGTCACAGTCACAGTGATTTTTCTGCATTTTTTGGTCACACAGAGCAAAAATGGTACAAAAGGAGGATAAACAAACGAAAACTACGATTCCCACAGTTCTGGAAGTGAAACTACAAATGCTAGCTCCACCACGGGTTTCATCAGTCTGTGAAAGTCTGAAACATCACTGCTGTCATCTGACAACTAAGATAAGAAAGACCATGAAAAATAATTTCCAGATGTTGTGTGAAAGATGTTTATTCTCTATGGCGTTAGACATTGTGGTGGATCTGTGTTATGGTGGAAATCTTTGCTGGATTAACACTTTTCTACAACAAAATATTTAAAATCTGTGTCATTGTCTCATCACAGACTCAAGTCTGGAGATGGAGAGTTTAATTTGGATTTTTCCATATGAAATGGCACCTTCTTTAATTAATTTATGTATTTTTCTTGAGGCAGACTTAAGCAATTTAGAATTATCTGACTTTTCAGTTTTATATTATTGGACAGCCAGGACTGAATTTCATAAAACAAACTCAAAAGAGTTATTCTGTTTGGCTTTGAGAGCTCAACCAAACCATTAGTTTTACTGATTGTATTTATCCTTTTTGTGTGTGTGTGTAAATGGGATCATCTTCTTGGTTAGTTTATCCAGTTGATCACAAACTCCTCCAAACAACATTCCAGTTAGTTTTTAGAAATTGCAGCAATAAGTTTGTCTTTAATAATATTCTACCAAGACTGAATTAGTTGTATAAAATTAAAGTTGCAAGGGAATTCAGTTTGTTCTTGATTTTCAGTTACATCGTCCTACTGTTGTAAGAAACTTCATCTTATTTTTATTTTTAACTATTTTAATAAAATGTATTTTACATTTTATTTATATTTTATGTTTTCTGTTTTGAAACAGAGATTTTCAAGCCAATTATGTTAAAATGGAGACTGCTTCCTGTTTTTGTCTTTAATAAAAGAAGTGTGGCAATTTTTTTTTGCCTTAATTTGCATTTTTTCCCATTTTCTTGTACAAAAATATACAAAAAAAGATCTGCAAATTGCACTGTAACTAAGAAGTCGCTGCAAAATCAGGCATTTTTGATCTCAAAATTCATAAAAAACAAAACAAGAAAAAAAGTCCATGAGATCCTTGGGGGAATGAATAGCAATATATTAAAAACAATCTCAACCCTGCCCCTTCCTGGGAGGAGGACAATGAAATGATTCCCTTGGAAGCAAAGGTTTTAACCCTGGATGTTCAAAAACCAGCATGGTAAAGCTTGGAAGGAATGCTGTCCAGAAAACAAGCAAAAATGGGCTCCTTGCTGGTGCAGTTGAAGTAAATCCTTCCTGTTTTGTGCTCTGAGTCTGTGGCATCTTCTGGATAACGTGTTTGGCTTCTCCTGGAACCTCCTGCTCGCTGCACTGCCGTGGCTAAGCTGTAGAGGAAGGTTGTTGATGCCCTGTGAGCCACTATTGACTGCAGCTAATGTAGCATGTCAAATGAATGACTTTTAAGACTATTCAAAATTCACTGGTGTACCAACATCAAGACCAAAAGAGGCATTTTTAGATAAAAGGTAGTGCCCATATCAGATAAACAGAGGGAGATGTATGCATGTGTGAAAAATGTTGACCTTCAGGCTCCTTTATTTATCCAAAGTTTCCCTTTCATCCAAACTGTCCACATCAATATTACAGGAGAGATGACTGTTTTTTATTCCCCCTTTCATCTCATTTCGAGCATACTGCTAGTATCGCCTGTCATTCATACTTTATTAATATTTTAGTGCAGAGAATCCTTACTGCATTTAACTGCCTCACTCCCCTGTGCCGTTCTTGCTCACACAGCACGAAATGAGCCAAAGAAGCTCTGACACCAATAATTAAAGTGTTATTGAAATCAGCATTGACTGGCCATCTTGTTGGGACCAAGTGGCAACAAAGATTCTCCTTCTCCTTTGATTGCTTAAGCTGTCTCTCCACTTCATTAAATGCTGCTCTTATGATCGACTCAGTAACATAGCTGAACACACCCGGTACTAATACTTTCAAATACAATATACAGCCTCAAAAAAGATGCAAAAATAGAAGTAAGACAGTTTTTACCCATGATGCACTTCATCCATGGTATAAACTTTATGTAGGTACAAACCGGCCTGCTTTTTGTATTTAAAACATTTTATCTTGAAGGCAGTTCGTAGGATTAGCATGCAAATATAAATACTGAGTATATATGTCAAGGATGCCCACAAATTCAGATGCATCAAATCTCTTTCCATTCACTCCACATCAGCACCAATCATTCCTTCTTTCCATATTGGCAAGCATTTAAAAGTCTGATTTCGAATCCCCTTGCCCCCCTTCCTGGCACTTTGCATGTCAATTCCTCATGCTTTAAATATCTTGCAGCTGATTCCTTTTATATTAATGTAACCTTTCCTTTGCATCTTTCACTTCCTCCATCCCATCTCCGCTTGTCAAAGACCATTCTCTTCCTCCTCCACCAGCTATTAAGAACACAGCAAAGTGCCATTTGATTAGCATCCTCCAGCAGCAACTGTAATTATACAGACATTTGCTCTGTTCCATCGTCTCTTCTGTTTCACTTTCTTTTTACCAGTTGTGCTGAATCATTTTGAGTTGAATCATCAAAATCATCATTCCTCTCGATTTTGGTATTTTCTCCATCACGCCCCTCCTCACTTTCCAAATGTCCATTCTTACCTCCTGCCTCTCACTTACTCTATGGTACACAATCTAATGGTCTGCAAAATCTTTTCCTGTTTCATTCCCTTACCCCCCCTATTTCTCTGTACCTTATATCCACTAACATGATCATAACTTTCCTTGAACATCCTCAACATCAATTCACATCGTCACATCAGCTTTAAAGAGCCCACATTCAAATAGACCGAGCCTTGTAAAGTAAATGCACTGGCCAATCCTAGCTGTCATTAGGCCAAAGTAGGGGTGCACCCTGGACTGGTCACCACTCTACAACAGGACCATCACTGCCAAGACAAATTACTGAGTAAAAATGTATCACTTATTTATCACATGTTGGCAGAAAATACAATTTCCTTAAAAGAACACAGCTTTGAACTGCATCAAGCTCACAGGCTGCACTTTTATCCTGAAACCAAAGTTGACTTCATCCAGTCCAGTAGACTCCTATTGCATGTAGAAAGACAGTAACAGTATATAAAAAAGCCCTTCACAATGCTTGTGCCTCTCCTCTGATTGTCCTTTATCTTCTCTGTCCGATCTTCCTCCTCTTTTCTTCACATCCCCATGTGGTCCCCCTTCGCCAGGTCCTGATCAAAGTTTCTTCCATCTTAAAGGGGAGTTTTGCCTTGCCACTGTATGATTTAAAGGTTTTCTCCCAGTAGGGAAGTTTTTACGTGCCACTGCTTCTTACCATTCATTTTTGCTGTGGGTCATTCTTTGAGTTTCTGAAAAGATCAAGGAGTCAGGCTGATGTACTACTGCTTATTCTTGCAATACGTAATAGGTATTCTCTCTGGCAGATTCTCAAATTTGCCCCAACACACCATCACATCTTGCTAATATTTGATTCCTAATCTCAATCTGCAGTCTCTTCTTCTTCTATATGCCGTTCATGGCATTAGGTATCCCCAAATCATGGATCAAATCTTTGATATGCTGTATTTTTGCATAATAACCTCTCAACAAACCTTTGACCCTCAGTGATCTTGGTATGGTTGACTGGAAGGACATCTTTAATAAAAGATGGATGGAGGGAAAACCTGTGACTATTCACTGTTGTAGTCATCAGTTTGTGCATGCTGTTTCCTTTGTGAACAAATACAAATGTCACCTCTTCCCTGGAGGTTAAGAATTTACAAGTGACTAAAAGCTGTAGTCATTTAGGCCCAGGCTACACAAAACCAGTTCAGGGTGCATCCGAGCACATTTTATTCCAGTTTGGCCTTTCAGTCACACAAAACAGTACACAAGACAGTTTTACAGCTCGAAACTGCATCCTTTCTGAGCTGGGTCCCAGAGTGCATAAATCTGAGGACGCTGCTGGAGCGTCTTTGTGTGAACAACCAAGCCGCCATCTTTATTATGGTAATGATGTCGTATGCTGTGTTCCATTTACCTCTGAAATCGAAGCTGGGAATGACATCATAGCTGAGTTATCAGCGTTCCAGTTGCAAAATCGGAAAAAAGTCGCCCCATTAAACAGGACAAAAAAGTCAGAAAACAAAATGGCAAAATTTATTTTGAGACCTGTTGTCAATGTACTCTGAAAGATTATACTGTGCTGTATTGCGTTGCCACTGAAGACATCTTGCTGTATTCAGTACATCATATACGTGTATCAAATCAACCAAACTTCAAACATACCCACCATTTTTCACCAGCATACAGATAAGAAGCTTGGCATGCCTGGTGAATGCTAAAAAAAAAAAAAAAGTAAAAGAAAACATCCCCTCCACTTTTAAGAGCTTTGCAAAACTCCCCTTTTTGGTTTTCTGCAGTGACAACCAATAGAAATCAATGTGTCTGGAGCAGCAGCAGAACCTATTGAGTTAATGTGGAATCAATAGCTAATGTCAGAGTCATTTTTCCTCATTTACCAGCCAAAATTATCACAGAAGAAGGAAGCATTTTGACTGTACAATGGGCACTTGAGATATGGAGAATCCTCACAAAGAAAGAAAAAAAAATCCAGATACCACAAACCCTTCAAATGGTATTATCTTTCTACCTTTCAGTTTGATACAAACTCTTGTGTTACACTGGAGGTGAAGTCGCCATGACCTGATTTTACTGCAGTTTTGTTAAGAACAGTTCAGTTCGATTCAATTCAACTTGGTTCAATTTTGTAGTTTATATTTGCAACAAAGTGGACTCTCGGAGCTTCTGAGAAACCCAGACCCATGACCCATGACCCCCAAGCACATGGCGAAGCCTAACAAGAAAGAAAGCAAGAAAAAAGTTGAGAGCGCTGTCTGCTCAACTGAATTTGTGAGATGACAAGTTTACGCCATGGCTTCTGGGAGCATGTGAGGAACATGCAGTAATATACACATTCAAAGCCAGATATTTCACCATGTCTTGTCCTGTCTGGAATAAGACATATTAAGAGGATGAGTGGTGTCATATGTAATGTGCTTTTCAACATCTAACATGAATCTCTCCTTGCACATGGCTGAAATATCTTCTAAGACCCCCTGAATAGTTTACCCACAGTCTCAGTGGGTTAATGTAATGTCAGTGTGAGGGTTGGAGCGGTCATGGCATTTTATGGTCAGTTTTGAAAACTGACTGGATTCTGAATGCCTTTTCATGTGTGTCCCTTTCTCCAAGCTCAATCTACTGTGCGTAAACTGATGTGCATTTGCCTCAGCAAAGCACCAAAAAACATTGCCTCTCTTTTTTTAAGGAGAGTGGTGAATCGCTTGTGGGTAGGACCACTCCTTGACCAGAATGCTATCAAAGCTTTCAATCAAGGGCTTCTTTTTATTTGTGCTTGACGATGTGTCACCTTCCATCAAGAAGGCTCTGTCAATTAATATTGACGGGAGGGGAGTTTCAAGCTTATAAACGTCATATGTAAAGTCTGTGATGGCATATGTAAGTCTGGTTTATGCTTCTACGACAATGTCAATACACAGACACTCAGAGCCCTGTCGGACATTGTACAGCGGATCTCCGACTTTGTGCAGCAGCCCTCTGACATTGTACAGCAGCTCTCGGATGTTGTACAGCAGCTCTGTGATGTTGTACAGTGGCTCTCTGACGTTGTACAGCAGCTCTCTGACGTTGTACAGTAGCTCTCTGATGTTGTAGAGCAGCTCTCTGATGGGTGACAGATACCTCCCCAATTTTCTAACTAGCAGTATAAAACAACGGAGACCCTACAGATAGAACACATCTGTGAGTGGTCATTTTCTAATTAATATAATAATATAATATTATAGGATATGTTCAGTATATCCAGCATTAGAAAGCTGACATTTGAAAATAAATAAAATGAATGCATGGAAGGGTAAGTTTTTTATTTTTATCTTTTTGCAAATTGTGACACAATAAGAGTTTCCTGCGCTCCGGTTCAACATACTCAGATGTTTCTCCATAAACTGCTTTCTGAATTGGACCCCAGCAGAGTTTGACCATGGAACATTTTCTGATCAATGTTCATCATTTCCAACTCCGTCTCTCCGTCTCCATTCTTCCTTCGGGTCTGCTTCAGAAAGGAGCTCCAGCATACTCGGAGCTTCTACATAATCTGCTTCCTGGGTTTGTTTCAGAAAGCGTTGCCAGGCCTGTGTGCGGCTGTTATTGTTTAGGGATAGCAGGCTGGTGTCTGGAAAAAAACGCTACGCCCCCTATTGTCCTGGAGGTGAATTGATTTTCAACACCCAGAGCAACGGAGAAGTGTGAAAGGTTCATGTCTCCGTCAATCTGACTGTTTGTCTATGAAGTGACAGAGTCGGGGGAGCCAGGCTTAAATCAGTAAACCTCCAAGCACTCCTATAAGCTGATACTTTTCTGACGACTGTGAATCGAGGTGTGAATGACTGTGAAACCGTCTAGGAAGGAGATGCAAAGTGCTTGATAGGTGAAAAAAAAGGATCGGATTGCAAAAGTCTTTTGTAAACACGGAGCCACCTTAAAAAATGTAGGCGTCCACATGAAACCACTGAATCCAAACACAAAAATCATTACATAGTTCAGCCCTTAGATGGCGCATGACTGAAAAAAGAAGAGCATACAGCTCTGAACCGGAGAAGAAGAGGAGCATGCACAGAATCCTACACAGTGTAAAAACAGAAAAAGCCAAAGCAAGCAGGTGTGGCCATGGTGTTGCTATTCACAAAAAAAATGGCACCTTGGTTGTTCATACGAAGTGGATCAGGCGGCGTCTTTGGATTTATGCACTCTGGGACCAAAAAAGATGCGGTTTCAAGCTGTAAAACCGCTTGTTTCATGTGGATGAAAGACCAAAACAGATAAAAATGTGCACAATTCACCCTGAATCAGCTTCATGTAGTCTGGGCCTCAGTCCTGCTCCTCCATTTAATTTTGTTTTTTCACATTTTACATACAGTAAATGGCTCCTTTAACCAGCCGTCTTTCTCAAAATGTGTACGTTTGCATTTGTGGAATTCAGTTTGTCCAGTGTGAAGGTCTGTGCACTCCTCACTGCACTGCACTGCATATACAGTGCTGCTCAGTTTCTGTTTGGGTGCCTTGTCCTTAGGTGGACTGAGGGAGGACTGAAGTAGACCAGCAAGTTCAGTTTGGTAAGATCCTTCTGATCCTTCAAATATAATGACAGGAATGACAAGACATATGAAGCAAATCATCGCAACACCACAAATGTGTGCATGAATTGACATTCAGAAGCTCTCCAAGCCAGAACAGTTAGAATGGGGTTTCCCATAAAATCCAGCCCTGCAATAATACTCCGATTATTAAATATTTATGCACTATGTGCCTACAATCTCCAACCTCTTCTTTATCATTTGTCAGCACAAATGATTTAGCCGCTGGGAGACTGCTGTATAGACACATGCATCTGGAAAATTACTGGGCATTGCTCATCGTCGACTGTTGCATTCTTTATACTGATAACATTTCTGAAAATGAGGAAAACAATAATCCCAAGAGCACATAAAACTGAAGCAAACCAGTGTTCCGGGACAGGCTGACAAACACCTCTAAACTGTGATTACTACGAACTACGAATATTTTCACGAATGCCAAAACATCTGCAGATTTAACTCAGTGTACACACAAATCTGTTCTGCTCACTTTTCATTAATGAGGCCCAAAGTCATTTCCCAACTGTTGACATCTTTGACAAAACAGGATTCTGTCTTTAGATTTGCATTTGAAAGTAGACCAAAATTATATTAATCTCTCGATTTAAAAGAGCTCCTTGAAAGAATGACATGAACTTAGAAATGCAATAGACAGAGCTGACATTACCAGCTGCCATCCACATCTGTGTGTCTCTCGTTCTTTTGGTCGTATGACACGATGATGAAGGAAACTTGTGAGGTCTTTGTGTCATGACATGTCACTCAGTGTAGTCATCCCATTCTTGTGCAAATAGCAAATACTGACTGCACGCCCTGGCTTTCCCCCATCACTTCAGAATAATGGTTATGTGTGAGCAACATTAATGGAGAAGCCAGGGTTGGAATAAATTAAAAGTGTCATTTTGACCCATCAGGCACAGAAATGATGCCTGGATCCACGAGATAACAAGCCATCCATCAAGTCCAGAAAAAATATTTAATTATAGGGTTATACTCACCTTGCACTCCAAAAACTGTCGCTATTTCCCATCATACCTTTTCCTTTCTGCTATTATCTATGTGTCACATAAAATGCTGTGCTTTTCGACTTCTAAAATAGACCCTCTCCTTGTCCATAGACAAGAACCATTTTACTTGGGATGTTTTTCTTTGAACATTAGTGGGATTCTCTGCTCTCTGTGCTTCTGTGATGCCAAAATACGAACAAAATGCCAAAATAGGTTTGGCACGTGTTTTTAGAAGAACTCAGTGGAAGGTGCTGCATTTGGTGGGATGACATAACCCACCAGACTGACCACAATTCCCAGTGGGTGCTGTGGCACAGCTGGAATGCATCAATTCCACATCTGGTGGAGCCCAGGGCAAGTTTTTCATGCCGCCATTAATGATGCGTACCACATGTCTGGAAAGGGCCTTTGGTAACATTATAGGTCCAACTATATACCTATGATGTTATATACATATTAAGATTAAATATCCCCTAAAATTATATCTTACACTTGGACAAAGGAGAGGAAGGTCTGTAGGTATGTGTGTGTGCTGTAGTTTATGAAGCCTGAGCTATTGTGACGTCACCCACAGAATAAATTACTGATACTTTCAGTTAAAAATGATTACCTACTCTGGACCAATCACAAAGGAAGGAGCGTTAAATGAGGTGAGCGCATGCTTATTTGTCAGGTAAAGTTCAAACCAAGTCTGTTGAAGATGCTCATTATGAGAAATACCAATATAACCCTCTCTATCTCTCCTGACCATTATTTGCTGGCGACTCCTGGGCCAGAGTACCTAAATGCAATAATCCTAATCTCTGTTTAGAGTTAATTATAGCCAAGAGAAAACAATTCCAGGTAGGCTGATGCCCTTTCAGCCAGCTGAATTGGTCCTTGTGTTATAACCAACAAAATACCTCGAGGCCTTCATGCTAACACTTGTCCTGAGGCTACAAGCCTGAGATTCAGGGTTAAGGTTGGAGTTTTGTTTTGTTTTTATAAGAAAAAAAATCCCTATATAGTTGCAAGAATTTGAAGATATAGCAAATCAACTTTTATTATTCTACTTTTAACTGTGAATCGGTTGAAAAGGATTAAGAGGCAGGTCGGTTTTGCAGCTAACACGCCTCTGCCCTCTCCTTGTACCAGGCCATGCACTCATTGCTGTCACCATCATTCCTTTATTCTAGTGCATATCAAGGTCTTGGAACTTCAACCATGTGTCTATGATTGCGTGCAGTGGGATGGAATGGATCAGTTGCCTTCCATTAGGACCAAGTCAGCCATAAATGACTGCATCGGCATCCACACTTCACCAGCTGCCACATAATTACACTTCAAAGACACTGTATGTGTTGACCTCCGAGAGGCTCCTGCTGCTATAAATTACGGCCATGCTAAGTCATTCTGCTCTGTTCTCTGAAAGCTTCTTGACATCGCATCTGCACACACCACCCCGTTCTGGTCCCAGCCATTACATGCCAAATGTATGTTTGTTTGTTTTTGTTGTTTTTTGTCAACACCTAACAGGCATGTTGGTTCCAGAGTTAAAATCAGAGAGGTTCAATGAAATGAGATTGAAATATTTTGTTTTTCTTGTCTTCCATGTCCTTTCCACCAATTTTGATTCATGAGTGGATGATATGGGGTTACTTTATTGGTTTAA
The DNA here is from genome assembly GCA_037176975.1 of Arrhamphus sclerolepis. Lineage (NCBI taxonomy): Eukaryota > Metazoa > Chordata > Actinopteri > Beloniformes > Hemiramphidae > Arrhamphus > Arrhamphus sclerolepis. Next base: position 9,898,762 of record JBAMYA010000010.1, read on the forward strand.
TTTTTGAATGGATGGTCTGGACCAGCATCTGGACCAGTTCTGATGTACAACAATGTTATAGCTATTTTATGAATTAAAATAAATAAATGAATAAATGTAAATTTTTGTCATGATATGAAAGCTCAACATGTAGCATTAAGGGAAGTGTGGTTGTCACAAAGACATTAAATCTTTATCTGTGGAACAGCATGAGTGACTCATTCATTTAAAAGACATAGGAGTTATGCAGTTTCCAGAAGGCCCCTGGTCAGCCCTCAACCATCAGCAGCAGGTGTGTGGAGGCTGAAGCAGGCAGGTCTTCAGGTGGGGGGAAGTGTTGGCTAAGTCCTCTCTCTCCCTTCTCCTTATCTGTTCGCCACTGTTGGGCAACAGCCAACAGCCACGTGCTAAGACCAAGAAATGGTCTACAGAAATGAAAAGGCCTCAGAACATGATTATGAGGCAAAGAAACCTTAAAATGACCCAGTTCACACCTATGTGTGAGCTGATGTATCAGCTCCTCATTAGCTTTCAACCCCAAAACCAGTGGGGTCTCTGCTGATGTGCAGCATATCAGGCCGGACCAAAGATATTGCGACCCCCGTTGATCTTTTTCTCTGCGACTGCTGTAAGCTGTGAAGGCACATCAACTCTCATATCATCTCTCCTGACCCCTCCAGCTGTGAAGGCCACCGTTCTCCTGGCTCCTGCTGTAGAGCAACAAGCTACCACCCGATGGGCTGCCTCTCCCAGCACATCATCTGGAGAAGCTGTCTGGTTGCCAGAAGACGGCAATGGTCTGGCTGCAGCTACAACAAACATGGCCTGATAATGTTGTCATGTCCCTATTGCACAGAAAGAGGCATCTGTGTGCACCTTGATGAAGGCAGTCTAGCTGCTGATGCCGTACCGAGACCACATCTCCTCGTCAACCAAATGGAGAGAAAGAATGAGAGAGAGAGACTCCTAGTCATTCATTAAGGCTACAGTATGTCAGCTATGAAAGAGCCTGGTCAGAGCGTACGATTATGTCCCTCCTCTATTTATCCAGGCCTGGATCATCTCTGCTCCTCCTGATGACTACATTCACTACAATCACTATCAGAGCAATCACTCTAAAAAGCTTTTGTAACTTGGATTTTCAGTGTTAGTTTAGTGTTGTTCAGTAAGTTTACCTTTCTTTTGCAGGCAATTATGACCCGACTGTTGGTCTCGCTGTAACTGTTCGTCTCTCGTTGCTGCTCATTGGGTGCTGCTGCAGTACATCCATTCACTGAGAGTTTAATGGACAGAGCAGCTCAGTTTGCTGGTGGAGAGAAATCAGTCCATTTTCTACTTTACTCTCTGCTACTCTTTGCTTTTTCATCTCTGAAAATGAACGCACACATATGTGAACTTTACCTTGGCCATAAGAGACAAAATGGAAAACTATTTTGTGGTCCTGGATTTAGAAACCGTGGACGCTGTTTCCGGTGGACTAAGGAGGAGTTTGACCATTCAGCTTGACAACGCTAAACATCCCTCACATGTGCACAGTTTCATAGGTGAAGAGTTATGGTGCTGAACTGGCCTGCCTGCAGTCCAGACCTTTCACCTATACTTAATTTACACAGCGTCCAACATTGTTGGAACTGGGATTCTAGTTTGGATAAGTTAAAGCATGTTTCCTTGAAAAAGGAAATATATTACCTTTGTCTGTAGACTGAATTATTTGAGTTTCAAACAGAGCACAAAGTTTGTCAGCCAGCACACTTTCACGTGATTATGAGTTCATCTGAAGCTGGCAAGATTACGCAAGAATCATGTAGTGGTCTACACCGTTACACCTTCCTCTGTGGTGGATCCTGGGCGGGGTTTATGCCAAATAATGAGCTTTTTCAACATAGTGTGTCACCAACTCGTCTTAGCATGTTTCTTTCTTGCTTGCTTCGTGTTTGATCTATTTTTGTAGTTTGAGTTTGCCACAAAGCTTGGAAACTAACAAATAAAAAGATGAATAAGATTTCCAAATGAAGAGTCAGCCGGGTTATGATTAGTAGCAGCAGAATCTGCACCGAGGAGCATTGTTCTCACTTTTAATACCGTCTGCACAACATTAGTCCATGTTAGACACATTAACTTGACTCTACAATCCAATGATTTTAAGTAAGACTTTATAAATATTTGAGTAACTAAGACTTAAAGTTAGATGTCATAAATAATTAGTTTGGTACTAATGGACTGCAGTAAAACTTCTGAAAATATTAACAGTGTTATGGGAGAAGTTAACCAAAATACAGGATTCATTATGTCACCATTATGCCCCCTGTGTAACCTGCATAACTCCACATTTTCTTTTTCTTAAAATTCTACTTTAAATGTATTGGAATAGAAATGCCAAAACCTTGTTAATTAAGAACACGATATGACATGAAGATGTCTGTGTGCCGGAGAAACACATCCAGCTTGAGAGAGAGAGCAGCGAGAAATGGTGAAAAAACAAACAAACAAACAAACAAAACAGTTAGTAGATGTGTCCATCTTAAACAGAGAAACCCAGAAGACTTGCAGAAGTAATTGCTGGAAAAGAGCTCTTTAAAACTGTACCTTCTTTGTAATGCATATTAAAGCGCATTAAGATGTAATTGTACTCTGTCAGATTTCTACTGTACAAAGAGACGAAGGCATATTCAGGTGCATCCTCGCACGACGAGAATTTACATCACAGATCAGACTGATTCCTGATCTTTAAACATCATTCTATCCTTTCTATTTTGAAAATTTATAATGGGGAGCTTGATAAAAGAGAAGGTGAAACATCTGTTCTCATCTGTTTGTACACAGGAAATAAAACACACACACTCTTACACATTATTAAAGACTAATTGCCACAACCCCTTGAAACTGTCGTCGCTGACAGCTCTAACTGGGATCTCTTCCTTCTCAAAGTACACAATTTAAGATCTTACAATCTACTCTAACTATATTGTGTAGACTATAGATTTCTTCAGCATGTCATGCCTTTTCTCGGTTAATGTATCACACTTTCCCTTTTAATATGAGGGTATTTGTCGTTTCTGTGCATTGTGAATGGATAGTAATCGCAGTATTGAAGGTGGAGCATCCTTCACCGTAAATCAACTGTGTCAAATTACAAGAATATGTTACATGATTAGCATCACAACATTAACATAATGAGAGGAGTTCATTAGCCTCTTTTATCAACTGTGATTAGGCATTACCATGTCAGGAAAGCTAACATAGTTTGGGTACATGTTTGCGGAAATGATTCATTTTGTGTCTCAAATGGGTTAGGGTTTGTTTTTTGCTCGAGTGTTTTTTGAGTTTGTTATATCTGTTTAACACATACGTAATGCAGTAATGGGAACAAGGACAAAGCTGATAGATACTCAGATGTATGGCGTGCACACATATAAAATGTGGACAAAAATAGAAGACGCCCTAAGATGAGTGACAGAGGACAGTCAAAGTCTGGAAATGTCAGAAATGAAACTGTGATGTCACAAAAAGAACCGTGTTGTCTGTTTCACCGACGGAAATGCAAAGGATTATGTACAAGTGTGTCTGATCAGGGAGAGATAAAATCATACGGACTGACAGGTATGAAGTACAATCAAAGGAACTTCCAAAGACAGATGAATGAAGCTGCATTTGTTTTGTTCTACAGAGCCTTTGTGTGTAATAATGAGCACATGAATAAGACTCACAAGGTCAATGTCAAGCACACCGTTTCATTTAAAATGTGGTGGAAATCTGCCTATTTGCTACCACTGTGTCAGTATATTGTTATATTAGGGAACCAGCGAGTGGAATGAGCAGAAGTTGTACGCCGGTGCATCCATTCATTATGGAGCCATGATGATCTCATCACATAAAATGAAATATTTCACTTCATGAAATATGAAGAATAATTCTGTTGCAGTTAACCTATGTGTCTGTGTTGTATGCTAATGTAGGCTAGCTTGTGTTGTCCATATAATCGCCTGGTTGTGTGTTTGAGTTTACGTGTCACTCTCCCGGTTTCTCCTCGATCATTGCTTTCTTGAGAATCATAGTTCCATAAGACTAAAGAGCAAAGCATATCCAGATGCGCAGGTGTGCACAAAAATCAGCAAACAAAAGTGCATGTTGTTGTGTCAGGTTGTAGATATGGAGCATCTTAGTCAGGTTCACTCCAGTATTAATCAGTATTGATTTTTGATGGTCATCATCACTGCCAGCAGACTGTAAAGGGTTTCATGACATTGTTCATACACTTTTCAAACATGATCTATACATTTCTAATTTCCTACTCACTCATCTCCATGGCAACAAAAGCTACCTGCACCACATCTAAGGTTCCTCTCATTTTCTTTTTTCCCAATTTCCTTAGCTTGAAAGCCCATATTTAAAAAATAAAACACTAACAACAACAATAATAAAAAATAAAATAAGAATAAGAATAACAAAGAAAAACTGGCTGACACATGGAAAGGAATGGAAAAGAATTTCTTTCTTCTTTTTAATTAATTTGGAAAGCTTACGCATATTTTGGGGGTATCGTAAATGGAAGTAATCAACATAAATGTGTTAAAATGTGTTATACATATTGTATAAATCACATAGAATCACTATGCTTTGAAGAATGCCCAGAGCAGGTCTTCTGGAGCAAAGGAGCCACTCCTGGGAGTTTTCTTTTCTGATTTTTTTGGACTCTGTGGTGGCGTCAGCCGTGTTTTACGGTGTAGCCTGCTGGAACAGCATTATCTGAGCTGGCGACCGGAAGAGACTGAGCGAGCTGCTAAAGAAGGCCAGCTCTGTTCCAGGGAGCCCCGTTAAGCCAGGCTCACATCCATGACAGACAATGACTCTCATCTGATGCACGACACTGTCACGGCGTTGAGCACCTTCACCGGTCACACACTCCTTCACCCCATATGTGTGAAGGAGAGATAGCGCAGGTCCTTCCTTCCTGTCCTCACAGGAGACCAGACACACATGCACATACATACATGGACACGTCCACGTCATACAGGACTAGTCTGCAGTATCTTTACTTTACGGTAATTTAAATTATGGTGATGCTGTTTTATGCACTTTGTAAATCTTTATTGTATTGTTTGGTTTATTTCACAATTTATGTTTTAGTTACTTTAGTCCTTTCTTTTTTTCCCCAAATTTGATTACTATTACAACCACAAACTGTTTATTTCCATGTGGTGGGACTGAGGAAGGAATTCATATTCTTAAGATACAACAAACAGGCAATAACAGCAACATGCCTTACATTTTCCCCTTGGCTTTCCTGCTCTTGCCTTTGTTTTCCTGAACTTATATTGACATTTAACACCTCCCATCCATTCTCCGTCCTCCCCTTTGCATCAAGCAAGCATCTAAACAGTACATGGCTGCTAACAAGATCTCCCTTTGGCCCTGTGAGTTGATTAGGCTTTGTGGTCGATAAAAATCCCAGTCAGAGCCCGGCATACCACACAAACTCAGGTGTCCTTTATCAGCCTCAACCCAGCCTTAAGCATCACTGACGGTCAATAGCTGGAAGAGGCTAATCCATAACTGCAGCAACATCAGGGCGTCTGACGTTAGCCTGCATGATTAAGAGTGAACAGTTGAGCAGCGTTACCGCAAACATCTGCCGAGCCGGGAGCAACATTTGCATCCCCATATCGAAAACAGGCCGACCATAGAGGAAACAGATGAATGGGCTTTAGTCTGCACACAAACGCAAACTCTTTCTCACACACAGACACATCCAACGTGGTTCATTTGACACACAGCTGGGTGAATGTCAGGGCAGCGTAGATAAATACTTGCCCTGCAGAATGTGGAAAACAAAGGTGTTTTCCACATGGATGAAAAACCTGAGGTGAAACCAAAAATCTCAAATTGAGGACACACATATTAGTACTAGTGTGAGCACATGCTGATGAATGTCCATAGAAGGTGTCATGTTTCCCAGTCCTGCCCTCACAACAACAAAAAAATGTCCTCGTAACCTTAACAGCACCCTGGAGACCGAGTCACATCAGCATTTATGATGCAATGTGCTTCGATTAAATGTTGTATAATCAGATCAGTTAAATTGCTCTCGTGTCCAACTTGTCTTTGACGGCATGAGGGTTTGTTGAATGACATTTCCATGTCTCTGAATGGATGGAAGAGGTTTTACCATCACCAGCACTGAACCAATTAAGGTGGCTCCATACTACATCACTTGTAACATTCATGGATAGCTCTGCTGTTCAGATCCCAGAACCTGCTGCCTTGTAATTGGGAGTTGTGAGGCCCCAGTGGAGTTCACACTATGGGATTGATTGGTGACAGGGATTAACACACCACACGAGATGAGTCACCCAACAGGTTTGTCTGGTCTTCAAATCACTTGTTGTCTGTATTGAGACATAAAATTGACACAAAATGGAGATGGTTTTAGAACTGATGGTGAGAGAAGGGAAGTGTAACTGAAATAAATGACTGAACAGATTTAGATTTCTTTGTTCTGGATTTTGGGTTTTGAATTGACGTCATATACGCACTTCTGTGGAAATGAGCCATTTCAATGAATCATTTCAGAAGCTTTCCAAGTAAACAGGTAACTGCAGTGAATCATCTGGTGACCAGCGAGCTGATGGCAGTGGGCGTGCTCAGTTGCTACGCCTGTGTCCCCTTCATGCGCTGGGGACAGGCCACCTACTCACAACATTCAGAAAAGAGAAACCCGGCTTCAAAATCAGAAAGTACCCATGGGTGACATCACAGAGAGTTCATCCAATTCTTCTTATACCATCTATGGCTAGGACTGGTGTCAACAAATCACATGGAGCTGTTAAGTTGAGTTTATTTTCACATTGACCATTTTCTTTGGCCAACATTTAATCTTAACTGGTGAAAATGACTCTGGGTGAGTGTCTACCTAAACCCGCCACATTTCTGCCAAACATGGACCCAAAATCCATTTTCTAATGGGTTTTTTGGCAGTCCCTGGTCCTCACAACGCTCAACGGAACCCATTTCCAGGCAATTTAATGGTACAAGTACTTTAAGTACCATTAAATTGTGCCACATTTGACCCATATGGCACAAACCATATCCCAAGTTATTTACAGTTCATGACCTCAGGGCACATTTGATCCATGGAACTCTTGCCACTGTTGTAACTGAGCCACATGTGCCAAAAAGTATCCCAGATTAGGTCCAAACATGTCTGCTCTCTGGGTAGGTAAGAAGTCATTGGTGCAAACTGTTAGCAGGATAATTTCTAACCCTCACAAGACCATTTAAGGGTTTGGGTCAAAATGACCAGGGTTGATGCATAAGCAGAGACAGAGGTTGGTCAGGGTTAGGGCTTAAGGCCTTGTTAACGGGTTAAAGCCTAAAAAAGGTCAAGCTCGGACCAAAAAAGCTAAAAGCTAAATTCAACACAAAAAACTGTCCTTCATTAAAAACACAATAAAGGAGACATGAGTAAAAATCATTTCTGTATCATGATTGCATCTATAAAAAGAAGAAAGTTTCATTGAAACATCTGTGAATGTAACAGTGTAATAGAGTCTGCGGGGTGATGCACAGCAGCCTCTGGCTGTGATCACTGTTCCCTTTGTGTAGATGAGCCCCGCATGCGAGGAATGTGCTTCAGCGCCTGTGCATTTGTGTAAAGCACAGTTGCCTGCCTGTTTGATGGATGCTCCTTTTCGTAGCACAGGTTAGAAGGCATCCTTGATGGGATAGGCCAACTGTTCATCACTCCTGCCTCTCCTTCGTTGCTTCTTCCCACACCTCCATCCATCCTACCCCCTCCTATTCAGCTGTATGTGACAAATGGCCTTCACAAGATATGTACCCTCCAATATTTAGCAATTATTTTTTTCTTTGCCATAAGCATCCTGTACTTTTTCTCCTCCTTTCTCATCCATACATCTCCCATGGAAGGTTAGTGGTTTATGAATGACCAGTATTTTTTGTTTAGTTTCAATCTAGATGCATCTTTGCTGAACTAAGACAAAGTTCAAGCGAAGCCCTCTGTCCAGTTCAGCCAGATGTAGTTTAAAGGTACACTTTCTGTCATGTGCTTGACTGAGATTTTAGCTTATCTATTGACTTCAGAGCCAAGGGCTCTTTTTCTGTATTCATATTATGTTGCATCTTGTCAAAATTTTACATTTTCATAAGGGGACGTCCCTCCTGACCTCAACAGAATTGATGAAATCTTTAACAAAACCTCTGTAATCATATGAGAATATATAAGGAAAAGATTCCATGGGTTTAATGCAGTTTTCTATCTTCTCTGCATTCACATGGGTGTTACGTTCGATGACATTCTCCTGCTCATCTAAACAGTGAGATGTCAAATAAAAGGCGTTTGGGATTAGTGTTGTTATAAATGAAGCTTGTTGTGGCTTCAGTTTTTACTCAGACAACAGACTGACGAGGAAAGAAAGGGGCCTCAGTATCGTCTTCTGAAGCCAGACAAAGAGACGGCGGGACAGACGGCCGGAGCCACTGGAACATTCACAAAGACTTTCTTCACAAAGATGAACTCTGCACTTCTTGGGTGTGTTGTGCCAAACATTAACAACACCAATATTAACTACTGATTAAGTTCGCATCCATTATGCACCCCCCCCCCCCTCTTTCTCATTACCCTCGTACACATTTGTGTTTGTCTGTGCTAAAAATCCCTTAAACGTGGCGGCAAAAAGAAGAGGAAGAGTTGTTTCAGGGTGCTGTGCAATATTCAGGTTAGTTGTCACTCAAGCTCTAAGATCCCAAAATACGGGAATTATGGGAACTAATTTACTGGCTGCTAAACTGTTTATGCTCTTTTCTCTGTGTTAATTGAAAGGAAGAGAATCAGGAGAACTTAAACAGGAAACATATGAACATTCAGTCTCTCTGTGAGTAAGAACTCACATCCAGTCCTGGATTAGTGCTTGTCCAGTGAGCGCTGAATCCTCTTTGTGACTGCAGAGCATTCTCTGTAAGGATTTATGTTATATGGATAAGTATGAATTCAAAGGATCCCAAAGGACCCACATAATGAACTCTGTAATCACAGATGACTTCTTTCTTATTATATTCACTCTCATTCTGCTGTTTCTGTTCAGCCGATTACTTAGTGGGTTTTTTTTGTTACCCTTAAATGTACAAAACAAATATGTTATCAGTCTATAACCATCTTCAGCCTACAGCTTCACCACCAGGGTGAGCAGCTCTGGAAATCACATCGTAAAATTAAGCTTTAATCATCTTTTTTTAAAATATGTGCACTGAGAATATAATCTTTTACACTACTAGTGTCCTGACAGACAGGAAATTCAGAGGCCACACTGCAGACCACAAGAGGATAAACTCAGTTTAACGCATCAGGAAGACCTGAGACAGTCTCACACACACAGCTGTCACTGCCAGTGTGACACAGGTGGTAAATAACTCACCTGGTTGTGGAGGCGTTCCAGATACAGATGTTGCAGTCGCTGTCTATAGTCCTTTTGCAGGAGCTTCAGGTTCAGCTGACCTGTCTCTCTTTTTCTGACTGTCTGACTTCAATCACTCGATCCACAAAATGTTAAAGTTGACATTAAAAGCAGACTTTAGATTAGATTTTGTGGGGTCACAAACCCAGATCAGACTAGATTTCTTGAATTATCCTCCCATATCTACTCAACCATGGTTACATACATGCATGACATCTTCTCTCACACCAAGTAACTTCATCTTTTCTTTCACAACATCCATAAATGTCATTTTTGATCTTCCTCTAGGACTCCTGCTGATATATGTTCACTTTCTCTCCTCTGTAAATGTCCAAACCATCTCATTCTGGTCTCTGACATTCTCTGCCAAACAACTAATTCAGCATGTTTATCCCTCTGATGTTCTCATTCCAATAAGAACTCCAACATTTCATCAGCTGTTACCTCCTCTCATCCTGTCTTTTCCTCAGTGCTGCACTCTCTGAACCATAGAACATCATGGGTCTCACCACCATCTTCTACACCTTCACTTTCATTCTTGCTGATAGTTTTTTTATCGCATCATTCACACGTGACACTTTTTTCCAACCTGCTTTCACAAACTTCTTCATTTCTTTTCCGCACTCTTCGTTGTTGACCGTAAGTACTTAAAATCTTCCAAATTCTTTATATCTGGTCTCTGTAGCTTCACTGTTCCACTTGGGTTCCTCTCATTCACACACAAGTATCCTTTCTTGCTGTGGCTAAACTACATCCTCTCCTTTCCAGTGCATACGTCCACCACCTGCCTCCTGCTCTCACAGCAGGTCACATTGCAGTTTCTAAATATCACAACCTATGGAGACTCCTGTCCATCCTCAGCTTGTCCTGTCCATCTGCCTTTATGCAGTCCCATCTTCACCATGAACTCCTCTGTCACACCTACAGACCACCTCACCACTGTCTTACAGGCTCGTATACCTGTACATGTCCACGCTAACATAGTTCTCTGCGACGCCAGACTTCTCTCAGCACCCTGTCATATGCTTTCTCAAGGTCTACAAAGAGACAATGCAGTTCCCTCTGACCTTCTCTGTACTTCTCTATCAACATCCTCAAAGCAAATATTTCATCATCTGTTTCATCTCTACATCTCTTTTTAGCATGAAACGATACTGCTGTTTACACATGCTAACTTCTTCCTTTAGCCTAGCTCTCACTGCTCTTTCTCTGATCACTGTAGCGTTTATAAACTTTATTTCTCCGTAAATAGCATAACTCTGCTCATCTCCTTTGTTCTTAGAAATCAGTGCAAGCACGTTTCTCCTCCTAGGTAGCAGGGTTCAAGATGTATCAGCCATTGTCTCAGTCTCTATGACCTTGTTCAGTGTCCTAGTCTAAACCCCTACAGATAGAACCTGTGGAGGTATGGTCATGACCAGTTATGCTTCCACTCTTCATCCTCTTCAATGCCTTCCTCACTTCAGCATTAATAATGTTTGCTACCTCCTGGTCTACAGCGATCGCCTGCTACTACTCTTGGTTTGCCTTGATTTTCCTCATTCATCAACTCTTCAAAGTCCTCTTTCCATCTCCCATCAGGTTTCTGGCACCTGTCAATACATTTCCATCTCTATCCTTAATCACCCTGGTCTGCTGAATGTCCTTCCCAACTCTGTCTCTCTGCTTTGCCATCATGTATAAGTCATTCTCTGCCTCCTCGCTGTCCAACCGAACATACAAATCACTGATCTCCTTCAGGTTACATTATCTTCACAAGATGTGAGCTCCTACCTCCACTCTTTTAAGTCACCCTATATTCCTGCCTGTTCTTGAAGAAAGTATCAGTCACAGCCATTTTCATCCCTTTTGGAGGGTTTACCAACACCACCTGTCTCTCTATGTTCCTGCCCTGGCAACAAAACCCACCAATTATTTCCTCATCACCTCTGTTCCCTTTTCCAACATGTCGATTGAAGTCTGCTCCAGTCATCACTCTTTGATCTCTGGAAATACTCTCCATCACTTCCTCTACCTCACTTCAGAACTTCTCCTTCTCACATCCCACCTGTAGGAGATACCCAGTAACAACACTGAACATCACACTTTTTACCTCCAGAATATTCCTGACACATGGTGACTCCTACTCCATTTCTCTTCCCACCCACACCATATAAAAAAAGAACCCTGCTACCTGTTCACCTGGTATCCTGAAGACAGAATGCCCACCTTCCTCCTCTGCATCATGTCGACCAACTCTCTGGCTTTTCCTGTTACAGGACCAAAATTCAAAGTCCTAACCCTCAGTCCTAGTCTGCAGACATGCCTTCCACCAACAATACCCCAGTTTCAGCTGGCACCCTCTAGGTCAGGGGGGTCAAACTGACCCGTAGAAAGGGCTGGTGTGGCTGCAGGTTTTGGTTCCCACCATGCAGCAGCCCAGCTGACTTCTTTCGTTCAATCAACTGAACTGGTTAAGACCTTCAGTGAAGGCCACAGTGTAAATAGGAATAAAGAAAACCATTGAATGAGAAGGTGTGTCTAAACCTGCGACTGGTACTCTGCTTAAACATTTTCTCTCCATTTCTTTGTCAAAACTCTGTACAGTACTCCAAACCACCGGTTTGCACCTCATAGCTCAAGATTTCATAAGTCATCGAAAGTGCATCCTTCACATCAGCTACACCCGGTTAATAGTGTAGGTGAGGATGAGGTAGGAGGTGATATTTAAATCAAGTTCGATGTGGCGTCTGAGCCACTGTTTATCACGCTGTCATGTTGCAGCTAGTGCTAATCACTAGAAACCAAACATGATCTCTTTCTGACACGAAAGCCTCCATGGATTCTTAATCTCCTGGGTTAGCACACCCCATGACAGCATGAGTGTTTCTGTGCATACAAATTGCTGCTCCTGTCTAGGCTCATCCCATCATGTGATAAGTGGCTTTGCTTATGGCTGAGGACAGACAACTTTGATTAGAGTTTCAAGGCCTCTGCAACTGCCTCTTGAAAAATATACACATATGCCAATACAGAGCTTCTTTGTGTTGTTATGTACAGGTAGATGTACGATACGCCGTATGTCTGCAGCTGCAGAAGAAACAAAAAACAAAACAAAATAAAAAAAAGCATAAATACGTTCCACATTAATTTCTGACTGTCTGGAAGGCGAGGACACCAGATATGCCTCAAGCGGTTTTCTTCTAGTGTTGCCATGACAATGGCAGAGTTAAGATGAACTATTAGCCCTGGTGAACTGAATGGATTGACATGGACTGGGATGGAGAAGCTCCTACAACGAGAGAATATACAGCAGGCGAGTTAGTGGTAAATTAAACTGTAACACTTGCTTCAAGCTTTGGTCTTTATTAAGCAAGGTGGATGTAATCAGATTACATACCACTATTTGGCAGTGTGCTACACTCTGCGCTGTTTATGATCCAAAACCCTGCAGAGTCAGACCACCAGTGGTGCTCTGTAATAATATCTTCTCCTGACTTTTCTTTCTTTCTTTCTTTTTCACAACAAGACTAGAAACAAAACAAAAACTGGCAAATAGTTCTAAAAAGTTTTTCCCTTAAAGTATTCCCTTATAGAAAGCTGGGTGTAAGAAAGAAAGAAAGCAAACAAGAAAGAAAGAAAGAGGATCTCAACCCCAAGTGTTTTTAAATAATTACATTAGAGAGCTTGGTAAAAACAAACTGCATTTTTATTCTATACATGATGTGGTTTTTTATTTTCAGTTGCCCATAAGGATTTGTTGTTTTGCTGAATAAATGTTCTTCTTGGGGTCTCCTTTGATAGCACCTGACACAGAGTGATTGTTTTGAGAAATGCATTTAAAACTATACTTAGTAATGCCTACACAGTTTAATCAGTGAACTTTGGTCAGAGTCAGTGACCGAAGTTAAAGTCTGTGCATCAGATACTGAGCTGGAACTGATGCAGGCCTTCAAACTCCAGTGGGATGAAAAAGATCTGAAAAGAGGGATGAACTCTTTTCTGTGTTGTTGCTGCTGCAGGGCCAAACAAAGCTTAAGCAGCTGAGCTCACTTTGGGTGAAGTTACAGCACTAAAGCCCCCCCTGCCAAAAAAAAAAAAAAAAAGCCACAATTTCAGTTTCAGCAATGGAAAAGCTACTCATACAAATGTGAAGCTAAAGCAATCTTTATGACTCATTTCTAGACTTTACTAGCTGGAAAAAAACAAAAGAAAAAACAGCTACCTGGGGCTCATCATCCTCAGCTCACTTTCAGTGAAGAAGAACACTGTAACCCCTCCCACACAGGGATAGTTCCTGTCCAACCTAAATGTATCAATTTAATAATAATAATAATAAACTCAATCATGAAAGGACATTAGATTGATTGCTCTGGCATGGAGGTTTCCTGTATTTGTGTCCTAGTTATTCTTCAGTACTGACTGTATGTAGAAATAAATTAGTCAAATTAAAGTTAGTCAAAACGAGTTAGTCAGAAATGAGTTAGTCAGACATGAGTTAGTCTGAAATGAGTTAGTCTGAAATGAGTTAGTCAAAATGAGTTAGTCAAAAAAAAAGTTAGTCAGAAATGACTTAGTCAAAACAAGTTGGTCAGAAATGAGTTAGTCTGAAATGAGTTAGTCTGAAATGAGTTAGTCAAAACGAGTTAGTCTGAAATGATTTAGTCAGAAATGAGTTAATCAGAAATAAGTTCGTCTGAAATGAGTTAGTCAGAAATAAGTTAGTCTGAAATGAGTTAGTCAAAACAAGTTAGTCAGAAATAAGTTAGTCTGAAATGAGTTAGTCAGAAATAAGTTAGTCTGAAATGAGTTAGTCAAAACGAGTTAGTCAAAACGAGTTAGTCAGAAATGAGTTAGTCAATGTTGCATCATTCGCTGCATTTGGAAGATCTGATGGACACAGTGCGGTGATGCAAAGGATATATCATGATATAAAGTCCCTTTCAGAAGAATGCAAAGACCATATAACCCTATGATATTTACAGATAAAGTGGCATGATACTGTAATGATATACCAGTATACCAGTACACCAGTATACCACTATCTCCTTCAAAACAACAACAAAAAAAAGAACAGCATATCTTATAATAAGCTCATCTTATTACTACTTTTTAATCACTTTGCATAACTCCATATGAGTGACACAAAGGTGTAAAAGTTGTTAGCAGTCTTACACATAATAAGAAAAGCACGTCACCAGTGCAAACGAGGGATAAATTTAAACATGGAGGATGCCTGACTCATATCAAGCTACTGAGTCTAAAAACACAATCTTTCTTCTTTTTTCTTCCTTTTATGAACTCCATTGAGCTGCATGAGAAGATGATCCTGGCCGTAGGCACAATGAAAAGCAGAAGATGTAGGCCATCTTCAGCACTCCGTTTTCTCCACTCGTATCACAATTCCAGCTCTGAGTCCAAATTTGAAACAAAAGTTATGTCACCAGATTCATTAGCGGAGTCATGTGCACCCCAGTGAACAAATGCACAGTGACAGCCACAGTGAGTCGGTCATGTATCCTGCAGTGGCACTGGATCTGTTGATGTTGTTTTTTTTTATTTTTATATATGGCTCATGCAGTAGAGTGAGTGTTTCATTCCAACTGCACAAAGCAGAATCCACTGGAAATAATAATAAAGAAAAAGAGGCATTATGGCCATGCTGTGATTGCTGCAGTCACAAATCTTTCCCAAATGACTTTCTCCATGCAGCTTTAGTTGCTTGATCATTAATACACAATAAATCTTCATGTTCACACCTTTGGCAGCACCCCGTACAGCTTCAGTCAGGCGAATTTAAACACTAAGCTTGATCCCTCTGGCGATCTCCATTATCTCAGACAGACGTGTGATGCTCACTTTTACATTCCTTTTTCACCTTTGTAATTCGACTTGAGTTAAGTGAAATACCCAACAGGCTAACAAACTACTACCTTGATGTTGAAGCTCGACGGTGCCTCAAACCTGTTCAGCAAGAACATACTCAGGAGAAGATGCTACGATGCTGTGCATGCATGAGGCTTTATACATCGTCTACTAGTACCTTTGATGAACCTGAAACGTTACCAGGCAACGCAGTCTCCTAATTTTCTTTGTCTGCTTGTGAGTACCATCGTTCTGTACCAGTGAATCCTAAATATTCAACAAAAACTGTGCAGGAAATCAACTAAAATGAGCTTTTCTTGTTTTAATCATGTTTTATTCATCTAAAAAAGGGATTTCCAAGACATATCTTCCATTTGACATACATACTCATGTCAAATGTTCAACACACACACACACACTGTCCATCAGTGCTTGAATTAAATCTCAAAACATTCCCACACCCATGCAAAAAGTAAAGCTTCACTTTAATGTCCCTAAATGCAAATAAAGCAATTATCTTTCAATCTGATAGGCCGCATAAAATCATAAAATGACTTCAGAAGAAATTCATCAGCTGCAGTTTGTATTTGCCAGATAGCTCCGCTACATGACGCTCTGTTGAGACTGAAATTGAGACTCCCCAGTCTGACTCTGTTTTACGCCTGAGTGCACTCCGCCAGCTAATCGATGGGGATGATAAATCTCTTCTTTTCATTGCAGAAATGTTCAACTTTAATTACACTGTCTTTGTTGATTACCTCTGTTACACAAAGCTTTGCTGCCTCCTTTTATTGCTGCTTTCTGATAACAAAAATACCTGATATTTTAGGAAAGAACACGTACACTTTAGAAAAATAGCAATATCACTGAAGTAAAAGCTGGTGCTGAAAAGAGAAATGGTACAAAACAAGACAATCAAGATAGAAAAAAAAGAAAAGAAAAAAGAAGTTGTGTAATTGTGTCTCTGCCTGGTACCTGCAAGCCTGGCCATTGGCAAGGCAGCAGAACAGATCCATCAGATGCATCTTGATCCTCTGATGCTGGCAAAGCTTGGAGGGGAGTCTCATTAGTTCTGGACCTCCAACACATGCAAGCTCATAAGCATGCCTGAGGACCACCGCTTTGTGTCCAGCTCAAGAGATTCAATGTTTGTGCTCCAACACACCAGAAAACATAATTTAGCTCAGTGTGGTCATCTTAAAGCCAGTTCATGTCTGTATGCCCCTATCCTTCTGTTCATTGGCCAGTTTGAAGTGGGTGGGGGTGAACCTCTCACTCCCCCCACTTCCCCCCAGCCAACGAACAATCACCCCCCCGCCTCCCCCCCCACCCAC
>JBAMYA010000010.1:9915488-9934663 GCA_037176975.1 Arrhamphus sclerolepis
AGTGCGCTGCGCTGGCACGTGTGCCACCGGAGCGGAACCAAAATGTGCCAAAACCCGCTGGCAGTGAATGAGTTAACGGGTGACGGGCAACGGGTGATGGGCAGCGCGTTGCACAATTAAGTTCCAATTTAGACTACCGATGTTTCAGCATTTAATTATTGATTCAGAATCGTCCAAGGCTGGATTGTGATGCATCGAAGAATCGATTTTTTTTCTCCCGCCTCTACTTGTGACCAGCTGTTTATAACAGTTCCGCCAGTCGACGCTCAGTGAAAATGCTTTCATTTGCTCGGAGGTGATGAACTTTAATTTAACTCCCACCATAAAATCCAACAGGTGGAAAGTGGGGAGGAGGTGGGATTTTATTTTCATTTATATTTTTATTTTATTCACATTTAACCAGAAATGCATGTAGTACTGTTTGCTTTTTTTATTTTTTATTAATGGACATGTTGCTAGATTGTGTTTCTTCTAAATACCATATACAGAGCTGTCTGATGATTGGAAAGATTTGTGGTGCCCATGTTTTATTGATCACTTTCATCGTTAACTTTAATCGTTATCTGTTTTTTTATAACTGCGGTTCAAAGCCATTTCCAATTCTGACTTCCAAGATTAACGAAACTCAGTATTACTTCTTCCACTTACAAGATGTCCATGAAAATAGTTGTTTTAGGGTTTTTTTTCCATTGTTTTATTTACAAGTGTGTGAAAGCTTTTGTACAAGCACTTACAGTTTATAATTGGGGTGGTTTTGCGTGATATTTGGTGGGTTCTGTACAGTTTTGTGGGTTGGAAAAACATCAGCTGGAACACTGATCCAACTGAGAGCAGAAATGTCCTACCAGGAGGTTTCAAGATCATGGGAATTTCACTACAATGCACAAATTGTTGCTGTAAAATTGCAGATAATTCATGTTAAATGGTGATGTTGCTTTAAGGTATCAAAATAGGTACTGGGTGACAACTTTTTCTTTAATACGTGATGGTTCTGAAGTAATTCAAGCGATACTACAAAGGTGTCAGTTCTCCATATACACAGTTGAAACCTCTTCTGAAACCCTCTGAAGTGTTTACCAACGGCCTCCAGGTTGATGCAATGTGGACGTACTAGTCGGAGCCTGCTCTCTGTGTTTTATTTTGAAGAGTCACCATTTTCATGGCTCAATTAGCTGTGTAGAAATCGTCCACATCTTTGTCATGATCAAGTGCCAGTATAGATTCGATGTGTATTTCGAGCAGATTAGACAGGACGGTTGCTTTGAGATGCTCCTGAAATGCTCCACAGCGCTTCTGGTATGATTCCTCTCGCCGACTGGAATGATTACAGCGGCTGCTGCTCTTTAGGTCAGGAGTTAACTGAAGATAGCAGAGTACCGAGCCTGCAGCCTCTGTTATTTCTCATTGTTATGTCAAACCAGAAAGAAAGAATCGGATTCATCATGAAGTACAAAAAAAAAAAACTCAGCAGGAGATACTTCAATGACATTTCTTTTTACAAGAACTTTATTGCATCTCTGTGCAGAGTTACATCACATTCTTAGACAACCAGGTTAGCTCCTTCATGCAAAGTGCTATTTTGATTTTGATTTTAATTTTTAACAGTTTGGATGGTTCAGTTTCATATTAACAACTAAAAACAACATCACTGTACAGCTCAGCCAGGTTACAGACAGTTCTGTAAGCCTCTGCAGGTTGCAGTTCTAAAACTCTCTTTCACAGGCATTTTGGATTGACAGTGTTTTTTAGTCAGAAATGTTCAATTAAATGGAAAGCAGAAGCAGTGTTGTTGTCGTACAAACATGTCTGCAGGTCTACGAGAAACAGACGTATTTATTCTGATCAGGTTGAATCAAGAACAACAAGGTTTCTGTTGCTCAACATCTGGAAACACTGGAGAAAATCAGTGTTTCATAAATCTGTTTATTTCTGTTAGAAAAATATGATTCTTGATCCACTTGACTGTGGATTTAAACTGGTTTGTTTTTTTAAACGATAGCAGAGCAGGAGGATGGAGTTTGTGTTTTTCTGCTGCAGACAAAGATGAGGATGTCTGTCCTTCCTCTGCGTCTCTAATAGAAGAACCTGAAGAAAGCTTCACATTTTCCCCTCATGAGACCGTCACCACTCGCTGCTGTTGCAGAGTTTTCTCCTTTCGTTTGTCTCCGGTTTCATGCTCCGTGTTTGTGGCGCAGTAATTTAAAAATGCAGAAACCTTTGTTGTTTTAATCTCCTCACAAATCCACATCAGAGCGGAGAATTATCTGCAGCAACACAAGCAGGAAACTTCCAGTTTTCTGCTTCCTCGGTCCGGGCGGATTAATCCCGCTGGAGAAAGGATCCCCGACAGGCCGAGGCGCTGCGATCGGCCCCGGTGGCCCCCAGGATTAATGCAGTGTCTGCAAACCCAGCGGGGATTAAAGGAGCCGGATTAAGACTTCTTTTGTTTAACGTGTGAGATGAGATAGAAGACGAGGAGGAGCATTTCTGTTTGTGAGAGCCGACAGGAGATGGTGGGGGGGTAGTGTCAGCGCTAAGCTCTGCCACTGAGATCCAAATCTCCCTCGGGCCCTGAACTCAACGCAGGACAGTTTTAATACTTGAGGTCACAGCACAAACATGGACGTGATAACGAGAAAGTAGAGGTTCGGGATCTTTGCACACAAGAGAAAATCTAATTTTCTGGTGGGACATGAAGATAAAAGAGGCTTTTATTGGACGTCAGAGGACGTTCAGGAGCTGTGACGGAGAGCTGAACATGCTAACGTATAATGTAGTATCCAAGCTATTGCAGATAAGAGATTATTCCTACATTTAGGGATTAAGGAGTGATGATCAACAACTTAACCTCCTTTTATTTGGAGTCTTCAGGTGGATGTTGGGGTGGGGGTGGGTTTCAGAGCAGCAGGTTTGGTAGTTGAGCATCAGTTGGCAAGACAGAGATCGACAGACGCATGAAGCAGTGCAGTGGTTTTCAAAGTGTGGGGCGGGTCCCCATGGGGGGCGCCAGAGTAGATTTGGATTGCGGGGGGGGGGGCATCACTGGGCAAAAATAGAAAAAATAAACAAGCTTAAGAATGTGTGTGGAAAATGGATCGATTGGTGGTACATGAAAGTGAGAAAATGTGAGAAAGTGCAATGATTATTTAGAATTTGGATTTTCATGGATTGGTTCTGAAGATGCACCTGAGCCACAGTGTGTGATCTGTTTAGTGGTACAGGCTCCCGACCGCATGAAACCATGAACAGAACGGTGTCATACTGAAGCAAAACACCCACGTTTAGTGACCAAGCCACGGGAGTTCTTTGACAGAAGTCACAAAAGAACAAACGCTGACAAGTTTAGCACGGCGCATTACAAAGGCAGGTCAACCCCTGACCAGTGTGTGTGTTGGGCTTCCATGCCGTCTGAGGGGGGCCCCGCACTCATAGACTTTGAAAACCCCTGAACTAGTGGGTTCATGTTTTCTGTAGGAGAGCACAAAGCGTTGCCGGAGTTCTTTGCATGAACTAGCTTGTGGCTACATTTCACATAAATACAGAACACACAAACCAAACCCAGCAGAATGAGTAACTACTCGAGTGAAGACGCCAACACTTTAGAGACAGACACTTACCCACATACTCTGTCACTGCCTCCAGCAGAGCGATGGTCTTCTCTACACTCTGCTCCGAGGACATAGACGGTGTTCATCAGTTCAAACAACTTTTTTTTTCTTTTTGCACCACTCCTGCTGTTGTGATCTTCTACTCGAAGTGTTTCTTCTACCATGTGACCCATCCTGATTATCACACCAATGCCAAAATGATGTTAATATTCCCATAAAACAGTTCTGCCACTGTAAACAGTACATACTAACTGTGTTGTACCGTGTAGATTCATTGGTGGTAAAGGGTCTGCGTTTCTAGAGTGTAGGTTCAACCTTCTTTAAGAATCTCAGAGTGCTTTACAATGTGTTTCCCATTTACACATTAACACTCAAGCGACGCTTCTGTCACATATGCATTCAGCGTACAGGAGCGCTTTGCTTTGACAGTCATACCCTGGTGAGCATATCGAGGTCCAGAGGGGGGTCCACTTGGACAGGTGGCGGGTTTGGGGATCAATCTACCTCTAACTGGAATCTCTCACTTCAGTTTGGAGGACTTTCAACTCAAACCACTTAGTGGACCACGACCAGTCGTTGTTAGCCAGTCCACTTGGTCTGGTACAAGCCCCACCCTTCAGGTGAAATCTTAGGGGTCTCAATGCTTTTCTTGGACTGATCTGAGTGTGTTCTTGTAATATTTTTCGTAGTTCCAAGACATAATCTCTTTTGAGGAAACTAGTTTGGTAAATACTCCATGAGAAACGTTCACCTGCCAAGCAGGTAACATTCAATCAGAATCGTTTTTTTCTTCCTTCAAGTGGACTGTTGTCATCCTCGCTGTGACAACAGTCCATCAGGTGGCGCTGGTGTGCCAGGCTTCTGCACCAATCACAAGCTGAGGCTTGAGTTCAGGCCACACACTCCCAGAGAACAACAACAACAACAACAACAGTAACACATGTGTCATCAGGACACGGACGGTTCATGACGTGGTTGAGACTCCTGGAGGAGTCATCGTGGCAACAGAGGGCATTCCTGTCTGCAGACGCTTCCAGATTAACCAAATTATTTCTGCAACATCAGATTATCAGGAAGAGTCAGCATGTTTTCATGAGATTACAGCTCAGACGCTGAACAGAGCTCTCATGCATGCGTTTGCACACGCACGCATGTGTGCGCGTGTAATTCCTGTCCAGAGATGTCAGTCTGATTAGTGTTGCAGTGCAAATCCCTGATCATATTCACAGGATTATTGTTTGAAGATGGAATGCGTGTGTGTGTTTTAGTGTGTGTGTGTGTGTGTGTGTGAGACCAGTATTATCTGTGTTAAGATGCTTCCTGCCAGTTCAGCAGGACTCAGTGACAAAAACAGGTGTGTGTTTGAGTTGTGCTCCTGATGACAACAACTGTGGTTCTCTGCTCAACCACAACCCAGTTTACAGCTGCAGTGGGAAAGAAGACCCCCCCTCTTGATATTAACTGGTTTTCTGCATTAATTTGCATTGACGTTGTCGTTGATTTATTAAGATTAGTCCACTGACTCCACTGGCTCCCCGTTCATTTTAGGATTCATTTTAAAATTCTTTTATTTGCTTTTAAGTGCCTGAGTGGTCTTGCCCCGCTGTACCTCTCTGAGCTTCTACACCCCTGCACACCCAGTCGCTGTCTCAGGTCAGCTGATCAGTGGACCTAAAACCAAGCGGAAGCTCAGAGGGGATCGTGTCTTTGCTGTTGCAGCCCCAAAATGATGTAAAATCTACCTCAGCACATCAGACAAACCTCCTTCTGTCTGATTTTAAATCCTTTGTCAAAACCCACCTCTTCTCCTTGGCCTTTGACACGTAGCAAGACATTGGACTTTGTTTTATTTTATCCTTTATTTTCACCTATTTTATTGTTTCCATGACTGTTACTTTTATTTGTTTTATGTCTTTTATTGTGTTTTAATTTATTGTATTTATTTAATTATTTTAAACATTTTATATCCTTTTGATCTGTTTTGTCTTTTACTTATGATGTTTTATTTATTACTTTGTACAGCACTTTGGTCAGCTGCTGTTGTTTTTAAAAGTGCTTAACAAATAAAGTTGGATTGGATTAACTACACTAATTCTGAGCACTTCCTCTCTTAGTCTCCAACAGGAGCAGCTGGATTGTTACCCACGAGTGGAGCACTCCTTCTTCTCCTTCTTCGATTCCTTTCAGGGTCGTCACAGCGAGTCTTTCGTCTCCATCTAACCCTATCCTCCGCATCCTGTTTAGTAGTAAGAGTTTGCATACTTGCCAACCCTCCTGATTTTACCGGGATTTTTCTGGCCGGACAATAATAATGGTTACACCTCGAAGTCAAGCGCGGCAATCAGAACGGAAGAAGAAGAAAAGTAAGAAGAGGAAATGTGTGTGCAAGTTCCAAAATGATTGGAAAAAAGAATTTGAGTTCATCCAGAACAGCTCGCAGGGGTATGCTGCCTGCAAAGGTTGTAGATCGGACTTCTCCATTGAACAAGGTGGCTGAACGTATATAATCACCTAAGTGCTGCGATGGGCCAGTCAAAGTCCAGATCTCAGATCTGATGATTTCATGGAAGGGAGAGTCGAATGGGTCAAAAGAGTGATGATGCCATTCAGAAGACAAGTACTTCAAGTTGATTATTAGCATAGGTCAGGTCAGATCTTTGTTGACAATATACAATCTGGCACCAGCTTTCAGAGTGTGGTTGTGGAGGACAGAGAAACCAGAATATTATGCTTGTGAAGCAGATGATTGTGCCACAGCTCATTGTCTGTCATAATGATGGATTACCTATCTGCCTCTCTGCATTTTTTTCTCATTTCATTTACATATTAAAGAAAAAAAACAAAACATGCATGAGATAAGCAGAGCCATGCGGAGAGTTGATTCTCGGGTCAGAGGAAAAAAAACAACAGGGTTTAATAAACTTTAACCATAAACTGCACAATGTAGTTCACAATCATGTTTTTTGTGTGTTTTTATCTTCTACGGCCAATAAATTTAACCATCAGCATGACAGTCCATTATTCTTTGCCTTCTTTATCATTGCGGATTATTAGCGAAGCGTTTGAAGATGGCAGATACAGTTTTCTCTGGTGATTTACAGGTCCAGTATGCAGGCCTGTCACAACTATGAATCAGGTAATCAAAATTATTACATCAGACGGATAATTATCTTCATTTTTCTCTCTGGAAACAGGTAAATCATGATTATTTTTATGAAAGTTGTTTACTTAAGTCTCTCAACCAAGAAAGTTCATCGCTGCTATGGCGAGGCTTATTTTAAATCCAGATACCAACAACTTTTATCATTTTTAAAACAAGCAGTATTCCTGCATGTTGTCTGAAGTGTTGCATAAAGCATCATCATTCACACACATTTTTTATATTTAAAAACATTACATTACTCATTACCAAGATTTATGAAAGCCCAAGTTAGGACTGATGTTCAGCAGCCACAAACATGTGGCGGCCTTGTTTCATGAACATGTAGAAAGCTGCCAGGAGGTGGGGGTGGTGGGGTGGTGGGGTGGTGGGGTGTCGAAGGCTCAGCCGAAGGTTAATCTTTCCATCCACTTTTTTCTGCATCTACACAAAAGCCTTATTTCTTATCATTTTGAGGTTAAAGTAAGAATTCAGTGCGTGTGCCTGTAAACAAACCCTTTTTATGTTGACCAGTGCAAAGGGAACCAGTTTGCTGAATATGTTGGATTTAAGCGCCTTCTGCGAAGTCCCAGGTCCCAGACGAAGCCATTTCATTAATAAAAGAGAAGAAAGTGAGTGGAGAAAGAAAGATGTGTTTAATTAGTGCCTGGAGTGTGGTTAACTAATAGCACACTAGCTGACAATGTTTGAATATTTTACAGTATTTCACAATGTTGTATCTAACTGGGCGAATTACATCTTTCAGTTGAAATGATCGATGGACAAATAAGCTCCGTTTTACTCGCTCTGCAGCGTAGTTTAAGTAGAGTTATATTCAGATGCTGGTTGGCGCTTGAGTATTACTGCCTGCTCAGTCTGAAAACACGTTCTGTGTTGTTGTTTTTTTTGGGGAATTCAGAATCTGTGTTTTTTTTCTCTGATTCAGGACTCTGCTTGTCAGATTTTAGATGTACATACATGCATAGATATACAGCTGATTTGATACTATACTTTCACATGTGGTGAGTTTCAAAGTTTCTAATATTTGCACCGTCACTGCCTTGCCTCCAATAGTCTCTCACTACGTCGTGCACTGCTGCACAAACAGCATTTATATATAGGATAGAATAGTCCTTTATTGTCACTGTAACATGTACAACAAAATTATAAAAAGTATCACCATTAACCTAGCTAGCACTAGTGATGGTAATAAATACAAAAGCAAAACACAAACACGTGAAAGTGGTTATTGCTGTTGGATAGAAACTGTTTTTGAGTCTGGTTGTTATCTGATCGTCTTGTGTCGTCTGCCTGATGGCAGGAACTGAAACACAGAGTGTCCAGGGTGAAAGGTGTCTTTGACACTTTCATTTTTACATCAAAACAAAAAAGATTAACTTTCGCAGAGCAGATTTTCATTAAAAAGTGATGGGAGCTTTTGGTTTCAGTTGCTTGAAATATTTAACAAACCATTACAACAAAAGTCACAGTGAAGTAGATCGGTGCTTAAAATGGGTAGAAAAAGCAGGTAGGTGGCGCTAGACAAAAGGACGGTGGCGCCGCACCACCGTCGTTCTTGGGGGGGAACCCAGCTGTGACTGGTCTGACCCCCCAAACAGGGTTCTTGGTGGCATCGGCCACTGCCCAAAAAAGTGCAGGAAACATTTTTTTTTTTTTTTTATCTCCTTTGTATGTCACTTCAGTGATAGCTTTTAATTGATACTTTGGGCCCTAAGGGAATAGTGGGAGCCCGCTAGTTTGTAAACAGAACACAGCTGTCATAAAGCGTGCAGTCAGGGAAAAAGTAATGAGGTTAATGCCAGTTATAGGAAGAAAAAGGAAAAATTATCTGCTTATCAGCATCTCATTAACACTAAATTAATATTAAAATACTGACGTAATGTTAATTTACATCATATTTTAGCATAAGTGAAGCCAGCTAAGCTAAAATACCAACTGTGAATGTTATAAGATTAGCATGTTCCAGCTCTAACTCAGTGCTGCAGATGGGAAAAGAGGAATCAAAAGCAGCAAATCTCAGAAAATCTGAGGGTGAGTGTGTGGGTTTAAGGTTCAAACTGTTGATTCTGTCATAGAATTTGGAGCAAAGCCTTTGTTTCTGTCTGCCCATATCTGTCAACTCCTCTCAGAGGTCATTCTGCACAAAAGACAGGGTTAAAGAATAGAATAACTCAAAAACGACACGCTCATGGCGGCGCCAGACTACAGGGGATATTTTTAGGTAGATTAGACGTCGAACCTTTGATGAATATTTTGGTACAGAACACAGCAGAATGCAAAGAAACTTCAGCAACCTTCGCTAAATGTGAGCTACTTATCATTGTGTTTTTGGTTTGTAAGCGTGTACTTGAACTAGCATGAACTTGGTGTATATTGTTTTAGTGAGAAGATGTTCCCACGTAAATGAAATAATATGAACAGTGACTCAGACATGATGCACATCAAAAAGAGGAATTCACGCTGTAAAGGAAGGCAATAAAAAGCTGCTGTGCTGAAGTTACATGCATGTCTAAGCGTTATAATTTATGTGATTGTCCCTGAGGAGTATGCAGCACAGCTGCTGGTAATAAGATGAGGCTATTAATGATCAGGCGCTGTAGATTTACAGGACACCCAGGCACATCTACGCCAAAGACCTACCCCCAAAAACTTCAGGGTGTATGCAGTAGGGGGCGTGGCTTTGCTTTGATGGGCAGTCAGGGGCAGTATAACGTCAGTGACCTTGGCCAGCAGTCTTGTCAGACTGATGAGAACTAAGTTTTTGTTGATTGCCTCTCCTGGACTCGTCACTAAGCAGTCTTTCTCCTCTCTGATGCAACAGTTCTCAGTCAGGTACTGGAAGCGTGACAGTGGTCCAGGAGTTTACTGACATCTCGAGTGCTATTTCTCGATGTAGAGAGTTGTGCGCAGATTACACTTGATCTCTTCGTTTTTGCGTTATATTACTGCCGTACAGCAAAAAGTAATATATTACAGTAATGTAATTGCTTTTGTAAAGCATTACTCCTGACGCTGATTAACAAATGCAAGAAGCGTGTCACCTCTGCGCTGAGATCTCCGAACAAGACAGAAAGATTAAGTTACATTTTCCAAGTGAAGGAAATCAAATCTGAATGCTGGTGGTCTGTGTAACTTCTTTGATTTGAGGATCAGAGCTATGGGCTGCTCATCACTGTCTTAACAATTACTCTGAGATTAATGGAAGTGGATGCTGTTAATCTTCCCACGCTGGCACCAATGCACGTCTGGAAGCACAATCCGTCTTTTATTCCTTGTATGTATTCTTACATTGCTCAGCTGAATATGCTCAGCTCAACGATCACATTTTATCAGCCTGACAGCATCTATAGCAATCCAACACGATTTCTCTGCAGTCAAGCCATCGCAGTTTAATTTATTTGGTTGTGACAGGCCGACCATGATATACAATAGCGGTAGGTTTGAGTGATTGCCATGTCAGGGAGTTTTCCAGCTTCCCAAAATAAAAAAAAAGAGGGTGTGGACCAGTCACACAGTCAGTCAGGAACATAAACAAGAGGTAAGTGTTTATTCTTATCAATGTACAAAAATTAAAGTGAGCAAATACTGATGATCACCAGAACCTCCTGATTATGAATGTATCAATAATAAAGTTCTATCTATCTATCTGTGTGGAGGTGAAGGGTAGTCACATCAAGTATAGATTTCAGTTCACACTGAAAAAACAAAACATTTTAAGCCTGATTTTTCACGTGTGCGTTGAAGCAACGTCGAACGGCTGTGGGTGTGAACCCTCCTCCAGAAGCTTCCCTGGAACCACCTGACGTGAACCTCTGTCCAAGTGTAACTGCGCATCAACACGGACGATGAGAAACATAATTGGTGGGTTTGTTCCTCTTTGCACTTCTTGTTGCTCCTCCTTCTTCTTCTTCACCGTTTTCGTTAGATGACGTTTGCTTGCGTTCTGGTACCACCTCTGCTGCTGCTGGTACCATGGCCGTTCCATGTTCTGAGGTGCTGGTGTTTCTGCTGAAAACCACATGTGCCTCAGATGGGAGCGCATGAGTGGCCGTTCATGAACGTGAGCTGCACTGGTTCCCTGCGGCAGCACATGAGAGCCCAACGCCCTGAGTAGTAATTATCTCAGGTAGGTTTCTCCCCCCCATCCTCCTCTAGTTTGTAAATGTACCCACAGGCTTAGATTTTATTTTGTGGCTCGCCCAATTTGTTGTCTTCCTCTGAGATTTGGCTGTTTATCAGCAGACGGGAGAAACATATTAAATGCTGGTTCCAGTACTGAGGAAAATAGAGTGTTATTATTGTCTTAGTTTCCACATTTGTGGCTGGTCTGTATGACTCGATGAGCTGCCAAGATTCTGTAATTACAAAAAAGCCTTCTCTGAGCGCACAGTAGTTTTATACATGATGAAAGGATCTTATCAGTTAGGGAAGATGTTTGGAACTGGATAAATGAGACATGGTACAATCACTTCAGTGCCAATGAAACTGCTTCATCATTATCACTATATTGCTGCTGCTTCATTTAAATCTCTGAATGACATTCAGCAAATTTGTTACTGGCAATGAGTTGATGTCTTACAATGCAATTAAACTATAATATTCACATCATTGATTCCACAGTACACCACAACGTCAGAATGTGATTGCTAGTGAAAATTAAGACTTTGGGAGTTATATTAGAAAAAAAAAAAGCTCTAAGCATTGGCACATGAACATCTTGGCTTGCAAGCGAGGAGAGAAAAGGTTTAATCATGTCCTGCCTTCCACAAAGCTCCTACAAGTCATTTATCTTTCAAAGTGAAGAGTGCAGTTCGTCTGCAACCTTTCCCACAGCTGTAGTAAAACGCCAGCATCAGCATGGTCAGGCTTCCACTGGGAGTGACTAACCAGGCTAACCCACACCGGCTTCAAAAGAGGGGAAGGAGAGGGGGATAGGAAGACGTTAATCATCAGATCTTCAGAGGACAAGGGCTGACAGCGTGACAGAGACGTACACAGAAAGATGTCTCTGCCTCGTCCAATCTGGAGTAAAAACATAAATAAAATAAAAGAAATTCAGTGATAGGGTAATACTGTTGGCTACCTCTGCTACTGCCTCCTGCGTGAACCTGGGCAGAAGAGGAAAAATGGACTAAATTTTTAAAGACAGCATATGATTCCCTGATTCAAAGGTTTCCAGAGGTTTTAATGGGACTTCTGCGACATGTGTGGGTCAAAATACCAAAGGGAAACAGTACAGCAGCCACCTTTTAAAATATGTATTTACATCAGTGCATTTACATCAACCAATCAGCTCCCTCTTCTGCAGTGTCTGCATCTTTTCACGTGTCTCAGAAATCTATGCTGCTCACTTCAGCAAATACAGCTAAAACTGTAACCTGCACGTGGACTTAAAGATGCAGATGTGGAAGATAATTCTGATAAATCACTTGTATTAGCAAAGTTGGGACATATATACATATATATAATTACAAGGCCTTAAGAGTACATTCACCTCCACCTTTTATCCTTTCTATTAGAACACAAATTCACTTATGCCATATGTCATATTTAAGTTCTTGAGTTAGTTGGTAAAAGCATTCAAGTGCATACAAATTGATTTATTTTGTTTTATTTAGTCATTGGTTTTTCAGAATATGTCCACTTTAAAACTTATAAGGCTCAAAAGAAAAGGTGACATTAATT
Source organism: Arrhamphus sclerolepis (assembly GCA_037176975.1). NCBI lineage: Eukaryota > Metazoa > Chordata > Actinopteri > Beloniformes > Hemiramphidae > Arrhamphus > Arrhamphus sclerolepis. Next base: position 9,927,942 of record JBAMYA010000010.1, read on the forward strand.
CCTAGAGAGGTTTAACAGTAAAATAAATACATAAATAAAGTATTGTTGGGTGATGCTAGCATGTGTGAGCGCGTGCTCTGCACACTAACGGTAATAAACTGTGACTCATGATTTTTCATGGTCATAAAGAACAAAACAAAGAACAATATGTTGATAAGATAATCCTTTGTACTAATTGCTGTAGCGTCGCAGGTCCTCAAGCAGGAAAACAAAAAAATTCCTACATTTCAAATAGTTTCTAAGCAATAATTAATGAAATAACATGAATATGAGCCACTTAGAGAATGGGAGACTGGTTTCTTCTCAAAGTCTGCAGATCTCAAAAGTGAAACTGAATCATCTTCTTTGTAGCTTTAATAAAGATAAAGAGCCAATCAAGTCTTAATTAATTTATATTTCTTCTCCTGCCTTGATTTTGCAGGTTTTTGTTTGTTTGTTTTTTTTTTTTTAAAAAAAAGGAAAAGTAAAAAGAAAAAGGAAAAGGGAATGACAAGAAATAATTGCTGGATTTTAACATGTGACCTCTACTCTCCATCACACCCTTGGGATGAACATGTCCCCTACCAGACCTCCAATCCCTCAAGTCCTGTGAGCCTCTGCAGTCCACATTATTATTCAGACAACATCAGATCTCTGGGCCAAACACTCAGCAGACAGACCTTGACAAGCGGACACACATAAATAGCTATTTATGTGTAAGGATCAGTAGACATGCTTGAATTATCACAGCGCAGACTCTCAGGGGAAAACACACACCATGGAATTCATTAAAAAACATTGTTATCACAGAATAGCTGCATGTTTGTCCTCATTGCATGTAACACATCCTGCTGTATTGTAGATTACAACTGTGAGTTTATAATGCACAAAGGGCGCTGGAGCAGGAAAAAGATAATTATTAAAAGGCGAGCAATAACACTGACACATCACTAAAACAACAGTTACAAAGGGCTGTGGGCTAAAGTTTTAAACTCTGCTCGTCCCGTTTTCATATTGTTTGACTGAGGTGCTGATACATCTCATTAGTTTGTCCGTCGCTGCTCTTCCAACACTTTCATTGCCTGTTGTCCATTCCCAGGAACTCCAAAATCTATGCTGAGAGGAAGCTAGCATAGCACGACGTGTCAGCACATTACAGATAGCGCCTCTGTCCGTGTTTCCGCGAACATGTTGATGGAAAGCGCGCAGAGTTCGACCACAATTTCTTATATTATATATTGTGTAATATTGTGGTTGAGTAAGGTGGAGTTTGTTAGGAATTAGCACTGTGGTGCTACTGTTCCTACTGTAAAAAAACAAAACAAAAAAAGGGAAACCAAGCTGCCAAAAAAAGCAAGCAAACAGCGAATAAATAAATGCTTGAAAATGACATCAACATCGCAGCAGAAGTCAAGTCACAACTTACTGAATCAGTGCAGCATAACAACATGTTATTGAAACTGAATAAGCTGGGTTCCCAAACAAGCTAACGAGTCAGTGAAACCTTTGAAATTTGCATTTATATTGGATGACTAAGACAGTTTATGAGTCTTGCAAGGTACATATTAAGTTTTGTCTTTTCACAGCATAGTAGTGGAAATAGTGGAAATCCTTCTTCAGTAAACAATGTGAACAACCAAAATGTAGTTCCGTATGAATAATCAAGCAGCTGCAATGCGTTTGAAATTATATTGTAAGTGAGAAAAGAGGAAAGGAAGACAGTAAAGAAAAAACAGATCTCAGCAGTGATTTCTTTCACATGCCAGTGTTTTAAATGAAAAGTTTCATCCTCCACTGCGCACAAGCTGAATTCAGTAGATATGCAGGTAGAAATTAAAATGGATAATTACTGTTTTGTTTGTGCCCATGTAAATACTCAAACACACCTGCCTTCGCTGTTTACTAAAGATACCGTGGGCTATAGCGATTCACGTCCTGCCAAGGCGAGCTGAGAGCAAATGAAAGAAACATACGGCCCAACGTATAGAAGAAAATGGACTTACCAACTGGAGATGAGTCTCCTGGAAGGGAAGAGAGAGAAAGAAACACATAGATGAGTCTGACGAGCAATGCAAATTAGAATTTAAAAGATACGATCACTGCGTAGTGACAAATAACACAAGTCTGACTTGGCTTGTGACATGAAAGTAATGAAAATACAACAATGTCCACGGCAGCAGTTACTACCAAAAAGTCATCTCTGTGGCTCTCAAGGAGACTTTTGCATCTGCAGTTTGGCCAAATCATCTTGTTTGACAGACGCCTTCTCCACTCTGCATTTGTCACGTCCTTTGGTACATGTCCAGTACGAGAGATTTACTTAAGAACAGTCAGCGTTTACTGGTGTTTTCCACTTGTGTGCCATTAACCTGCTGGAGGAACATTATCTGTGACTGAAGCTGGGTCTCCTGACATTAGGAAGTATGTTTCTCTCCAGGACGCCTTAGAAGATCTGAGACTTCGACGTATCATGCCAAGATTCAAGGCTCCCCCTATCAGACACGGCAAAGTAGCCCCTGAACATAATTTAAGCTTTTCCATGTGTTGTACCATGTATGACATTATTTTACTCTGATAGCTGAGTTTTTCCATCTGTGAAAGCAGAGTTGATTTGACTTATAACAAACATTTTCTTTGTCGAATCAGTCGAAAGTGAACTCTTAAAAGTACTTTTGCAGCTTATGAACAAGCATTTTCTGCAAATTTCAGTCCACCAGCCCCCCCCCCCCCAAATGATGCAATCATAATACTGTGATCACATAAAACAATAAATCCATTCCTCTCATTCTTTTATGAGTTTACTCCATTACATACTCGATGCGTCCATGTATACATGAGACATTTTTTCTTTTTTGATTAATTTAATTTTCAAGAGGAATGAGGCTTCAGGGGTACAATTATATGTCAGTGTTTACATCATTTTTTATGACATAAGTAATAAAGGTTTCAGGCAATGCATCAGACACATTGTGTCCAATGCTTAAATAATAATTAAAACAAAAGAACTTTCAGTTTATGTTCATTAGTTCAAACAAAAGGATTTCAGGGAAGACCCAAATTCCACACGCTGCTGCTTGGAGTTCCCTTATACAAGCGTCAGCAACACACTAAATGACCAAGGATACGGCGTCATCCATGTCGCCAAGATGCTACCATCCTAGCTCTATGGGGACGTGGCACCTTTTCAGTCCCAACACATGGAGGAGAGCATGAATCCAAGCCACAACAGATGGAGCGTGGGGTGTTTTTCCTTGCTCCACCAGCAGTCCTCTTGATCTGAGGTCCAAGAGCTGAGACAGAGCTTTCATGTCCACAGTAGTGGATAAAGGTGACAGTTGAAAAGGTTGCAAGGGGATGAACAGGATCAATATACTTCAGCCTCCCAGCCCTTGTTAGTTAATATCACAGATTTTGACGAGGGACTCTCCAGCTCCTGAGTGGTATCAGCTGTCCCGACAGAAAAACAGCCTCTAACAGCAGAAGACAGGGACAAGTAGGAAGTGTCTCTGTTTATGAGACAAGGAGGCAGAGATTGCAGAATGGAGCAGATGAAGAAACTGTTGGTCAAACATCTCTCATCTGTCATAACTTTTCACTTCTCCTTGGCTGTGGCCAACACACCATAAGAGAAATAAAGATGTACAAAGCAGCATACCTGCTCCCCTGTAATACAATGTCACGGCAGCTGTGTACAAATATAAGGTTATGGCAGCCGTCTTCACGGTGCGGGACCCAGAGCAGGGGTAATCATGTTTTAGTGAGAATATATCATTCTGGAGAGCTGATAGGACCCAGAGGAAGAGCAATAAAGTCTCTAGTGAACCCTGTAGTACAGTAAATAACCGCAGCTGGATCCCAGCAGAATTTTAATACCCATGAAGGCATTTTATGAAGGAAACATACTTGAGTCAAGGCTAGTGAGCTGCAGCGTACAGAAAAGCTCTGCGAGTATGGAAACATTTGTAAGCACAGCTACATTTTGGAGAGACTGAAAGACCTGGTTCACGGCAGAATTATCCACCATTCCCATCTCTAAACCCTTAAAACAGGCTGTTATTAACAGCAAATATAAGGTTGCAAATATTTTACCAAAGCATGACAAACACTTCAGGAAACTGTGATCTTGAAAAAAAAAAAGTCATAATACATATCCTTAACTACTGAAATAATACATATATACATATTAAAATAATATTGCTCTTGTAGCAACATGGCTCAAGTTTGAAAGACTTGTAGTTCAAGTCTATATGTGATGTGAAACGATTACTGTGAGTAAAGTAAAGGGGAAGAAAGACAGACGTGGAGGTGGACACATCATCAGTTCTTCATGTGGGAGATCAAAAGCTGGATTAATGGTAACAATGCATTCCTACTGACCGTTTCACACAGGTAACATTTCATCTGAACTCTGCCTTCATCAACTGTCATGAAGAAGTTGCCTGTAATGTAAAAATAAACAACTCCAAAACTTTCCCCTGTACGATCTTATAGAGATACAGTTGGACGGCTGATTCGCTGAATGCATTTCTAAATCGCTTACTGTCTGGTATACTCATACTCCAGCACAGAGGTGAGAAACCAGTAATTAGCTAGTACTAATTTTCTACAACACTGAGCCGTCCAGGAAGAACTGTTAGAATTCTGCCTTGATCAAGCTCTTGCTGCCGTCGGATTCTGTAATAAGCCAAATGGATAGAGACGGTTGGCTCCTCGCTGCACTGTGCTCCCTTGTAAGAAGCAAAACACCATGAAATCCTGTTCTGGAGGTTCACCTCAGACAATGGCCACCGGTGCTTAGTTTACGTTACTGAAGTCCCTCGGGCAAAAAAGCTTTTTCTTCTAAAACAAATAGAATGCTGCTCAGGTAGAGGGTGGTAGTGACACGAGTCCATCCCCAGTGAGAACAAAAATATAATAAAATACTGTTTGTAAAACCCAAATGAATGAGTTGAAATAAATGTGTGAAAATGTCTCACTACATTAATAAAAGCAGAAAAAAGAGGGTAAAAAGTGGAATTCCTACATGCATCATTAATTGTGTCATATATACATTGCCTTCCTTGCTAAGGGATTTTTATTTGAAGACATGCACATGTGGGAATGAAAAGTAGTAGCAATGGATTTTTAGATCGCTTTTGATTTGCACAAGCAATGAATTTAATGCATCTTTTCAGGCTCTATTTGGCCATAGTACAATATCACCCAAATCAGTTTAACTGGAAATTTCAGTAAGTCTGTAGACAAAAACAATGACATCTAAAATAATAAATAAATTAGCTTTCATCACCATCATCATCAAAATTAGATGCTGAAGCCCAGTCTCCCAGGGAGACTAGAGCTTTGGAAATAATGAAAAGATACTGTATTTTTCCATTTTAAAAAATTCTCAAAATGTTAGACCACAAAGGTGACTGGAAAAAAAAAATAAGAATAGCAAAATGATAGACTTAACAGCCTTTGTCCAACCACACATAGAAAGATTTCTTTCTCAAACATCCAGCCTCCCAGCTGTGAACATGAGAAATTGCACAAAATCTCTTGGAGTCAAATGTGGTTTCAGCATATGCAGAAATGGAGGACAGTAGGAGGGAGGGAATATCAACGACGAGTGAGTGGGAAGGTAAATAAATAAATGAATAAACATTTTGGAGTCAACGTGAAGAGTTTACATCTGAACATCGAACATTATTCACGAATGTCACGTCCTTCCTCCTGATTGGCTACGGTTGTCTTCCATGTAACAGTTCTCATAATCACAAATAATCAGCGTGTTTGATATGTAAAATTTGAGACTGGTGCTGTCCAAACAATCTCCTGAGCAGATTCTGTCAGTCTTTAAAGGCCACATATTAAGGGAAAAGCCTGATAAAATTGACCATCAAGTGCAACCTCTGTGGCTAACATTTGTTTGCTAACCCTGAAAACCACTTACGCACTAAGAGTCTCAACACACATATCCTGTCCACACACAGTCATATTCCACATCCTACCTCCAAGCCTCAAAACATGCCCTGATGATAAAAAGCTGATCCCGTCCATATGAAGAGGATACAGTCTGCAGTAAGAAAAGATGTATTCCAAAGTACTTGAGTTTAATTTGGCTATCCTTTCATATTAAAATTCCACATTTCAGAACAAAAGCTGAGACCTTTTTGTTATTTAACTTGCTTCCAGGCTAATTCTCATTGTTATTGGTATGGCTTGCAATATTTTAAGTCTAATTTTAATGCATCCATCCCTCTTCTTTTATTCAGTGTGATGGGGTCACATGGGGGGGTTATGCCCTGAACAGGTTGCCAGTCCATCACGGGGCCACAAACAACTGCATACACCCACAGTCACTCCAAAGACCAATTTATTGCGAACAGTTATTGGTGACTCTAAATTTTGTGATTGTGGGAGAAATCTGGAATACCCAAAAAATAAAAAAATCCAAGCAAACATAGGGAGAACACACAAAAACCACAAAGAAAGGCTCTATGCAAGATTCAAATCAGGAAGCTTAAAGCTGGGAGGCAGTGCTATTATGGTTCACATGTGTATCATTTCTTTACATCTTAAGTAAGTAAGTAAAATTTATTTATATAGCACTTTTCACAGAGAAAACTCACAAAGTGCTTCACAATAACAGTACAAAGGTAAAAAGTTAAAACCATAAAACAGGTGCACAAGGAAAATATAATCCATAAAAGCACAAGACCAAAGACAAATACCAACAGACAGAAACAGTCAGAATATCACTA
>JBAMYA010000010.1:9934763-9961105 GCA_037176975.1 Arrhamphus sclerolepis
CACATCTACAGGCTTGGCCCTGTCATTTTTTTTCTTTCTAATAATCAACCAAATGTTCAACTTTTCATCTAAAAAAAACCCAAAAAACTAAAAAACTAAAACTACTGCAGGTGAAAATAATAACAATAATAATAATGATAATAATAAATACTGTGCAACTAAAATTTATATGTACTTCAAGCAAACTAATAATGATGATGATGATGATGATGCATCAAATTCATATAGCACTTTTCAAATACAACAAAAATAGTAATAATTAAGTATAGTGCAATAAAAGCAAGATATTTTTATTTCCCTCTTACTCAATTTCACCTTCTTTTAATTTTAAATCTTGATAGGTTTTCTTTGAAAATTGAAAAAAGTTTCCAAAAAGTTTTAATTTGGGACGATTTAACGTAACAGATATTACTCCCATGTTTGACTTGTATTGACACAAATCACCAAAAATAGGTGATTGTGTTGCCGTCCTGTGTGCTTCGTTATCTTTATTTTTTTAGTCGATTTACTCTTAGCTTTGTAACGCTGGACATCATGGGTGGGGGGATGTTGAGCAGATTTCTCGATCCCAAGTTGTGGCTGCAGAGTCCATATTACTTACTAAAAATCTTTTTGATATTCAAGCGAATGTTGCCACCGCTAATGTCGAAACCATCACCATCTCTGTCATCTTGGCTAGCTCGCTCAAAGTGCAGGACTGTTTAATTAGATAGGGCTGGTGTTTCTTGGCTCCCATCTGTCACATATTCATCCTAGGATCCACCATGCTGTTTTGAGCCCCATGAAAGCTCTTTAAGATAAACACTCAATCTGTTCTCTGGACTATTTTTGGATCTTTTACATCTTTCTCTCAGAAATGCAACAGAAGAAGCCTGTAGTAAAGATTGCTCATCACAGAGCCATGTTTTCACCAGGATTCAGTAGGCCTGACCTTCCTCTAGCCTGCATCCTCCATGCTACCTCCACCTCCACAGAGGGGTCTGGCAGGAGATCAGAGGGGTTCAGCACTTCCTGAGTCACCAGTTACTTGGAAGTGCTGGACTCATCTCCTCCATGGCAGATGATCCTTACAGTGTGTTAGTATCTGGTTAGAATGCTCCACTAGATTAGCTAATCCACATGAAGTCTTACAGAAACTGGATTAATGGCTCTGAATGTCTATGTGAGGGGGGCTCCCTTCATTTCTTTCTCTCTGTCTAGTGGCAGAAAGTCATTACCTGGTCATGAATTTACAATTAAAAAAGAGCCGACAAAAGACTTAATGAGGAAAATGCTCCTAATGGATTTCCAATTTGTTGTTGGGATTGTACTGGGTATTATCTCATACTTAAAAAAAACTAAAACTTGATTGTCTCATACAAACAAAAGTGCTTTTTTTCTAAAAACTTTTAAAACAGTTAGTTAAAGGGAAAATGAAAACAGTACTATCAACATATTGAAAAAGAAAAGCAAAAATCAGAGATGTTTTAGTACCAGGTCTTTTCTTTGACATGGAAATGCACAGTGTGTGTGCAGTGCAGTGAATAAAAGCATAAGCTGTGACTGGTTAGCACCAAAGATATCGTGAAAATCAGGAAAAAAGCCTCTTAGGATTACCTCTCTAATCCAAGATACTCTGCGAATGCTAATGTGGCAGCTTCATACACAAAGAGCTCAAATCCCCTGCAGCCCACCACTGCTTTCCTTCACTAATTAGCACTCTCTGTAACTGCATAAAAAAATAGATCCCACAGTTGCACAACAGAACGTCTGGAAAAGTCATGGCTGTACACTGCCACATCAGGAAAAGCTAAAGACTGCTGCCGGGCATCTGACATCACATTAGGTCAACACAGATGACGCTGGCATGACTTATGTTGATCATCTTGTCCTTCAAAACCTTCACTGGCATAGACAGCCACAATGGACAGTCTCAGACTATGTTCTGTGGAGTCTGACAAGCTGACCACAAGGTCACCAAACTGCTAAATCCAATTATATGCAATTATCCAGTGTGGACCAAAGAGGAGAGCTTTATCTGACTATGGGAGGAGAGAAAATTAAAAAGGGAAGTCGTTTTCTTTATGGGCTATAAATTTCTCTCTGGTGGGTCTCAATGGGAGTCCCTTTGTGGAGTACATGTACATGTATCTGTAAGCCAAGCTATTGGTTGGTTGAAAAAAAAAGTGTGTATATACATATACACACATTCACACACGGGTGAAAGTAGTTTTAAATTCTTGCCAATACTATTACCAAAACCTTCATCCCTCTCTCTCACTTCATGCATTTTAAAATAGCGTAGTTAAAACCCAAAGAAATAAAAACATTTCACAGAGCTACGTGTACGCCTGTGGAGTAGTCAGGAATTAAAAACACTTGACATTATGGTAAACCATTTCTTTTAAATGAAGCAATGATAAATATCCAGACCACAAGTCTCTACAAACAGGTCATGAGGTAGCGAACAAAAACTCAAAGCGTGGAAAACGTCCCTCTGCATTAAATCAAACACACCGGTCCCCATAGCAACCTTTGCGTATAGGAAGCAGACGCATGTGTACTCACGTACTGCTGAGTCGATTCTCCAGTTGTTAGCTCATAAGCAGTTTTTTTCTGATCTGTATCATAAATAACACGAAACACAGCTGTGTCCTCTCCGACTGATTTTAATTGGGACATTTTGCAACGAACGTAAAGACGTTAAATGTGTGGTACATGTTTTGAAGGCTGGGTGCTGAGGAGACCACCGGGCTCTCTCTGAGGGAGGGGGAGAGAGGCAGGAGAGAAGGAGATGCCCGGCCAAGGCTCCATCCAGCATGGACTAAAACTCAGCACTGACAGTTCAGAAACAATTCAGAATGAGTTAAAAGGAATTTTTAAACAGACAAAGTAGTTTTCAAGACTGCATATAGCTAGAAGATCTATTTTCTGACCCAGAGTGCAGAACTGACTGGTTCTGAATGAGGACTTTATAGCAGGCTGCTGCTCTCCATCTTCCTGGTACTGCGTACCAGAACTGAATCTTTTAGTGGTACACAGTACCGGAGCGTACTGGTTTACTTTCTAAATGTATATATCCATAAATCATTTACTCACTCTATGATGTAATAAAATTATTACACTCTTATGAGAAAAATATTTTGCCTATAATGTAATATATAATATATAATGCCTATAATATAATTTGCCCATAATGTAGTAACTGTAGTTACTACATGGCATTTTTGATGCATTATTGACCAGTTATTATGGTTTTGGTTTGATGACATTTATTTTATAACATTTTGGGTCGTTGTTACATTTCAGGCTGTAACAAGCTTCGGTTTAAATTTAGTGACAACTGATTCTCATTACTGTATCAGCTACTAGCATGAAGTTGTTACTTTAAATTGTGACATCACAGGTAAAAGTTTCTCATGAATCATTTCTTCATTCCCAGGAAAACTGAATCCTGCAGCAGCTGATTCAGCAGCTGACTGGATCAGGAACAGCTCTGAATAACCATGATGTCATGTAGGACGCATCAGCTGGTTGTTTATTTTCCAATATATGATATTGTTTTGAACTCACTCTAACATTTTTGTGCATTAGAAAGCTTCACCTATTTTTTCTGTCTGATGTAGTTATCTTACATGTTTCTGAAGAAAATGTCAGTGAAGTCAAAGAGAATCATTTCATGCTTCCACTGGATGTAACTCTTCTATCCAAATAGCAGACAATCAGTAATTAGTGTAGCTTAAATGTAAAATTTCATTTTACAGCCAGTTCTCTTTTAGCATATTCTCATTTACTAAAGCAACTCTGTAATAACACAATAGTATTAGTGATTAGGAATGTGTGATGTTTCAAAATATCTGGTATCTGACAGTTTAGCTTTAAAGTTGCATCTTTTACAGTATTAAATGACTAAACTCCTGCGTGGACATTAGCAGTTACAGCTACAGCTTTTGTTTTATTGATATGACTGTCAGAGTTGTAGGGTTTTCTTTATTTTTGTGCATTTATTTGAATTTATTCCTCTTGTTGCTTCCGTTATTGTTCACATTTGTGTCTCATCAGTCTTTTTGTCCTTGTGTCGTCCAACTTCATATCAACAATTCTTACACTGTACGTGATGTAAGTATTGTGACTTGTGACCCAGTGTTTACAGAACAACTGAAAGGCAGCATTTTGTCTTTTTTTTGTTTCGAATTTTAACGTATTTTCATATTTGCAGGCACTAACAAAAAAGTACAAAACTATTTCAGGATCAGAAATGTCAAGTCAAATGCAAAAGATCAGTTTTGGATTTCAAAATGAAGAAAAAAGCATCTTACAAAAGGCTTTTCCTACACTCAGCCCACCAATCAATTTTGATATAAGCTTCAGTAATTAAAAAATAATTGCTCAGCTAAAGCAAGCATATGACGGCATTTTCATCGGCTGTGGTAGAAGATTCTTTGAAAGGAGAATCTGCTCTTCCAATCAATAATTGAGTATTTCATCAGTATCAGTAACAGAGGCCAAATTAGATATGCAACAGAAAAACCAAAATCAGTTAGGAGGTGTTTGTTTTTTCACCTCCTCGTTCCCACGTTCATCACTGACAACATGATTTTTTTTTTCCTCTGTTATTTCTGGTTAACAGGGTTGCAGCACTTTATTATCTGCATCCGCATTCCCTTAAAAAAACAAAAAAACACACCCGTCCATGTAAAGATTCCCGCTGCGTTTGCATTGATCTCCTATATTCTGTCCATTGTGAATGCCAAGTTGCTCACAGCAGCTGAAGCACGGCAGCTCAGGGAGAAGGCCAAGAGTGATCAGCGTCATCTCCACTTCATTTCTGTGATCAGCGTCGCCTCTTGAGGCTCCAATCAACAGTTCTGGGTGCTTGGTGCTTCAGAGCAGAGATCCGTAGCTGCCATACCCAAGGCGACGTGGCTGCTGTGTTCCTACCTCACTGCTGTAGATTATGAATGCATGTATGTGAGCGCCCTGATTTACAAGCTACGCTTATACATGTTAATGAGCCCCTGTGGTTCATGAGCAATGCTCATGATGATATGCTTTTCAGTGTTGTCAAAAAGTGTTAGCTTAATGCAATGCAACAGGTGTGTGTGTGTGTGTGTGTGTGTGCATCAGCATTTGTGAAGGTTATTTTTTGAGCATGTGCATATATGCTAAACTTGCCCTAAAGGACAAACTAAATAACAGCTTATTGCTGCTTCTGCAATGCAATCTACCTTAAAATCTGCCAAAATTTTACTTTTTAATTTGCAACCATGATTTCCACCTGAAACTGTCCAACCACAACGCATCTCAAATACTTTGCTGGAATGTCCACAAGGTATGTGTCATACTTTAGACTTGCAGAATGGACTCTGCAGAGGGCTTTGTATTTTATAAACCTTTTTTTTTTTTTTTATTAGAAATGGACACTGTGTGTGCGCGTGTGTGTAAGAGAATGTGTGTGTGTGTGGCCTCCTCGTTCTTATCTCTTTCTAGCAGGCCACTCTGCCATCATGCACTCCAAAGAGGCCCTAGTTGTCATTCATAGCAGCACACAGCCTTGAAAAATGTCACCATAAGAGGGAGGTGGGAAACAAAGACAGAAACACCGAGAGAAAAATCAGCAAGTGATGTTGGTTTGAAACCCGATGTTACATCAGAGGGGTGATGTTACTTTTTCTTTTATACTTTGTTCATCCCTCACAGACACTCATTGGACATGAAGCGATTTTCCATGTGTAGCTTGAGTTCTATTTAAAATGTTTTCTCAAATTCATCAGATTATAGTGCTGCACAGCAGTCCTCAAAGCCTCAAACAAATATTTTCATTTTATATATTAGACATCAGTGAAATATTAAATAATACTGTGTATTAATGACCTTGTTTTTCTATATGAATTCCTTTCACATCATAAACACTTGCACAGTAAACGAGGACATCAGACATGTATTTTAACCTGTTGATGAACTTTGCTCATTTCTGACGTAACACTAGTTGGGCCCCGTTCCCATATCCCCCAACATGCAATGTGGTAGGACTAACGATGAAAATACAAATATGGCAACAGTTCAACAGTCACGACATCCCGTGTAAAAGCAAGTTAACTATACGTATGACACACTTCTGACTTGACTGTTTGAAAAATATATGTAGTTTATTTTTAATGAAAATATAAAAGAAACAATAACCAAAACTGTCCTACAACTTAAATGAAAACGAAAGTTAACTTAATCCGAGCTCACAAGCTCAGAAAGTGTGTTATCAGGAAACAGACCCCCTGTTGCCACCCATGGCTTTGTTGGAATATGTTGGAATGCTTTTGATTTGGGAATAGAAGGCCGTGACATTTAAGTAAAAAAAAAAAATCATTTACAAAAAACCTCCCGTCATCCCACTGGACATTTGACAAACAAAGAAAAGAAAAAGTCTCCATCCCGCCCCCCCGGTGTTCTTAGCCACTTAAATTAATGGGAGGGTCTAAATGATTACCAAAGGGAACGTAACAATTCATAATAACCGAACTCCCTGAAATAAATAAATAAACACACGATTTACAAAAATTCAACATAAAATGGTCACAACACCCCCATTATGAGACAGGAGGTGGTCTCCTTTAGCAGCAACAGAACCTGTAGACCGTGGACCACTTCATCTATGTCTCTGTGCTGCCTTCACTCTGGTGATGTAAGAAGGAATGAAAGACTTTTCTTTTAAGACAGGCTTTTACGTTGGTATTTTTTTAATTATTTGGATCTGCCTTGTGAAGCACTCTGTAATGTGCTATATAAAGAAAATGCGCTTAATTACTTACTTGATTACTGAGATTAGAAGAATAACTGCCAAGTTAGCAAATCGTTATCAAGATGTGTGTTTTTCTTCCTCTAAAAAAGAAAAAAACTCAACAAAAAGGGGGACACCGCCTCTCTGTGTCCATCACCTTCATAGCAGGCTGTAAAATGAAGTGTGTCTCCATCTCTGAGAGGAAAGCCTCTCCAGAGCCCGCCTGCCCTGCTCTGTTCCTACTTATTTCAATATTGTGCGATTTCCAACAGATATACAAAAGATTTGGATGTGTAGGTTAACATGTGTGGGTTGATCAAGGAAGATGTCTGCTGGACTGTGTACAGTGCGTCATAAACTGGAGTACAAAGAAAAATAAAAATGTAGATGTATTCATACGAGAAAGAAGTTGAATGCAAATGAGCTTCTGCATTTGCCTTTCAATCAAAAGCATACTGCACTGCGCGTATCATATTTTTTTAAATTAGGATTCTGTCAGTAGTTAGGGTTTCTTACTCTTTCAGACTTGGAAGCCACTTCAACAATGAATGTGGGCACAATAGACAACACATTAATCTTCCAACTGGGATTTTTCTTCCTTCTTTTTTGAAGAGCCAAGTGTGGGGTCATTGCACAATGAATAATCAGATCTTTTAAATGAAATCTAAATTTTAGGCTTTTAGAAGAACGACATGATTTCTGACCTCCATATCATTAGCTTTGAATTCTCTTTGAAGCTACGAAGGTCTGAGCAGGCAGGAGGTGAGGGCAACAACTGTCTGAATCAGAGCACAGGTCTTCATCAGTCACAGGTCTTCAGATGAAGACCTGTGACTGATGAAGACCTGTGACTGATGAAGATTTGCAAAGCTGGGGCTCAGTGAGCAGTCATGGTGTGGGAGAATTCTTATGCTTATTGCATTAGCGTTCATTAGCTATTATCTGGCCTGTGTGAGATTGAGGAAACAGACAGACACTTGGAAACAAACGTTCTGATAGTTCTCTAGTGCTCATTTCTAAAAAAAAATAAAACATTGTCTCTGTCATTTAAAGCCCACTTTATTTCAAAACTGTTTTATGTCAGGAAGTTTAGATACTGGACTTTCAAAAGCAAAGAGTAACATCAATACAAATGTCTGTATTAAAAAATAGTGAAGCTGTTTTTAAATATAAATATTTATATTTGTTGGTGTATTTATGGAACATTGTATTGATAAATACACACATGCAACTGACAACATTGTGAAGAGATAGAAACATAACTCTGGAGGATGTTAGCTTCTGCCAGCGCTGACAACCTCTGTAGTTCCCGGGCTACACTGGTCTAGACTGGTCTACACTGGTCTACACTGGTCTACTCTGGTCTAGACTGGTCTACACTGGTCTACTCTGGTCTAGACTGGTCTAGACTGGTCTAGACTGGTCTACACTGGTCTACTCTGGTCTACTCTGGTCTACTCTGGTCCACACTGGTCTACTCTGGTCTACTCTGGTCTACACTGGTCTACTCTGGTCTACACTGGTCTACACTGGTCCACTCTGGTCCACACTGGTCCACACTGGTCCACACTGGTCCACTCTGGTCCACTCTGGTCTACTCTGGTCTACACTGGTCTACACTGGTCTACTCTGGTCCACACTGGTCTACTCTGGTCTACACTGGTCTACTCTGGTTTACACTGGTCTACTCTGGTCTACACTGGTCCACTCTGGTCCACTCTGGTCTACTCTGGTCCACTCTGGTCCACTCTGGTCTACTCTGGTCTACTCTGGTCTACTCTGGTCTACTCTGGTCTACTCTGGTTTACACTGGTCTACTCTGGTCTACACTGGTCCACTCTGGTCTACTCTGGTATACTCTGGTCTACACTGGTCTACTCTGGTCTACTCTGGTCTACACTGGTCTACTCTGGTCTAGACTGGTCTACACCGGTCTACACCACAGACTTAGACAGGAAAAGTGCTACGCTGATCATTAACACCATTGAAAGGCAGAGCCAGACCATTTAGAGACCATTTAATGGCGTATGAGACCATCTGGGTTCGGTGCAGGTGGTGAAATCTTAACAAACCGTTTCTTACTTCGCAGCGAGTCACGGTTAAGTGGATTGAACAGGGACAATATAACAACATAATAGCACAGTCAGAGTGTAACAATGACACGCCAACGGAGAGAGAAAAGGGATAAAAGTGTGTGCATCTTACTTACTTCATCATTTATAGTAAATATCTGAATCTGCCTTCCATGAGACAAAAGAAGATTGATAAATAAATGAATGAATAAATGAATGTGGTGCATATCACAGCTGAGTGAAGGGAAAAGCTAATTTTGGAAACAAAAATCTCTGAATGCTTCACTTTGTGATGACTCACGTGTGAGTCTAATTTCCTGGATGCACGAAGAGAAAAACCGCCATAACAGATGATTCTTTCTGATCTGAGATTAAAGTCAAATGAAGTGGCATTTATTATTGAAGCAGGAGTACACTTCACTATTTAAATTTTAAAAAAGAGGGTATGTGTTTCTGATCTTTGTTGAAAGATAATGTTCTAGCGAACACATATGTGTGTTTTGTCGAGCTTTAAGAATTTTGGTCAGACCTCGATGAACTACATAAACAAGTAAAAATGCTGCTCTAATAACAGGCCTGTCAGTATATTCCATTCAGCTTTACATTTAATTACAATGCACAAGAATCCCATTTTATATCTCATGTTGTGATCTCCGTCCCCCTCAGTCAGATGTATGATAAATGCCACAAACAAACTGGGGCTGGGGCGTGTGCAGGGCTCCAAGATGTGGAGAGATGTACTTAAGCTTTTTATAGCATCTATTATTTGCTCAGGGGTAACAAAGTGTCATGAAATATTCATTAGTTGTCTGATGTCACCAACTGTAGGCTCAAAGGGAAAGACTGGATCGGGGAAGACAATGGGGAAAGTGCAAGTGCAGAATAGTAATATGTACAGAGAAAGGAAGCAGAATGTCTCAGCACCTCATTTTTAGTGATGCCTCTTTTTATTAGAAACACCGATGGGCTTTCCATGCTGATCGCTGGCTGAATAAGCAGGGAAGTCTAGCTGTGATTTCATGTGTTGTGGCATCTTGCTCCTCATCTTCAAACATTTCCCATCATCATTTGGCTTCCCCATCTCTGACGTCAGCCTCCTACACACTTTTTGCTCAGGGGTTGCTGCTGCCAGGTAGTGTGGTGCACATCCACAGCAAATAGTTATATTTAATAGATTTATGTAATCCACAAATATGAGAATGGTCTCACCCCCAAAACACCACTCTAAAAAAAAAACTGTCACTCTGTCGCCCTGTGGCATTAAATCCCAAGTGATACTCATTGCTGTAAATACTACCATTATCATGTACTTCTTATCAACACATGACATTTGCAGTACAGCCACTTGCAAGAATGCTATATGATTTATTGTCCTTTTTACATCTGGACATGTAAATTAAGGTATAAACCAATATGACGATTGATGTAGCCACTGTTTTCTGAAGCATTGAATTTTGTCCTGAAGCTTCCACAGTCAAAGGTGAAGTGAAAAGAATGGATATGAGGACATGACTGAGCCTGATAAGACTAAGTGCACAATGGATGATTTTTATGGTCTTAATGCAGCTCAAATTAGTGTGTTGCGAAAAGGGAAATATGTTCGATAGTGACACATTCAGTGTCACCCAGCAGGCATTTTTTATTTCGACTCAAATATGTGTTACATTACAAAATCTGGATATTTCTATAATATTAAAATAGTATACAGTATATCATGGCAACAACAGCATACAACAACTGGAGGTGCAGAGCCAGAACCCTCAATATGCCCATCAGGCTACAGGTGTAGGTAACAGTTCCAGGGTGAGGGGGATATAGGAAGCCTGCAGGGCGAGCAAGGAACGAAATGAGAGAAAAATGCTAAGTTTAAGGTGAAGCTGCAGCTAAGTAGCAAGAAAATGAAATAGAGTGCAAAAAGACAGTTTTTAACATCAGGTTAAAAAAGAAAAAAAAAAGGTGCATTTGCAGATTGAGCCAAGGGTGTATGAGTCTCACCAGTGGTGGATCTAGGATTTTTGTCAATAAAGGGTCATCAAGGGGCCCCAGATGCTGTCATCAAGTGTATATTCATTTCAACAATCACATCTTGTCCACTGGTAGTTAAATAAATATGAAATAAAAAGAGAAAGCTCAGACAGTGAAAGAATAAAATTTTACATTTATTTTTACTGTGCCCAGACAAAACATTTCACTTAAATATTTTATTCAAAGACCATTTCAGAGACAGCTTTAATAATTTAGACATGCTCTAGATTATGCCTTCAAAACAGTAATGGCTTTCATTAAGTTTATGTGAAGCAGTAGCATGCACTCAAAGTAAATATTGATCTGAGTATGCATTTTGGATTTACAGTTTGCAAGTGAGTCGATCCTAGAATGAAGCTCCATAAAATTGTGAGACAGTCCGCATCAAATTTCATTCATAACCGCCACGCAGCCTTCAGAACTCACCTCAGCCCCAGAACGCTCTCCACTGTCCCTGAACGCTGACCTGCCACTGTCCCGCTCTCAGTATCAACCTCGTCTCAGAGATGGACATTGTTTTTCTTTTGACAACTTAGATAAGTGAGTTCTAAAAAGCCAAAAAATTAGCATGGAATAACATTAATATATAAAAAATGACATGTTTGGTCTGGTTTCATTTGTGGTTGTGGTAACCTTGGACTAAGATTCAAGCACTGCTTTATGCAGAAAATACTGAAACACTAAAAATACTAAAGATGGAATAAACTTTTTAGATGTGATTATTTTATTCTTGCGCATAATAAAAATACAAGCAGATGGTGATCTGTGCACGGATCCCAGGTCACTGTATGCATTTTCAAATCTTAACAGCCAATCAATAAATATCAGAGCTAACTTGAACTCATTCATGGCCTTAAAAAAGAGTTGGAACAAAACAGATTGTTGTTTTAAAACATTGTTGAATATGCATGAACTAGCTAACGTTGAGCTGGCTGATTGATCTGCTGACTTTGACGAAGCAGCTAACTGCGCTAACCATTCCATGGGGAAAAAAAGCTTCTTTTGTGTCTTACTGTGCTGCTTTTTAAAGAATATCTTTTTTCCATTGTGTCAGGTAAAGGAGCAGATATTGCAAACAACTGATCATCAGCCCAAAAAAATAGCTTAGAAAAACAAACCTGGAGTCAGTTTTCAGTGGTATCAATATTCTCTTATTTTTGGAGATGCAACAGAAACGGCGCTGGGTGGAGCAATCCTGCTGCTAGGTTCTGATTTTGCACTATAGTTAAAATGTTCTGTGGCGTCTTAAGTGTATGTGATGCATCAAATGCATATAGATTTAGGGCAAGCATGTGATTGGACAAGGAAGGCATGAGGTTGGGACGAGCATGTGAATGACAGGAACCTGTGTGTGTGTATGTTTTTTTGTTGTTGTTGTTTTTTTGTTTGTTTTTTGGGTGATGCAGTGCTTCAGAGTGGAGGAGAGCACAGTTAGAGCTGCAGCTGTTACTGTTTTCTGTTGCTGTATGTTTGGCGAGGTTACAGCCGACAGTAACCGGTTCTGTTCCGCAATAAACCGACAGCTTGCTGAGCACCTCCTCATCCATCCTTTTATCATGTCCAGCTGGACATTACCAGTACCCCTCCAGACCAGTTACCCTCAAAGGTATTCTCATCCTCAAGGGCATTGTGCCTAGAGACATTGGAGAGAAGCTGCTGTGTTTAATACTTGAAATAATTACCTCATACTTGGATACTTGGGGGGGGGGGGGGGTCCATTCTGTGGACCAATGTGTGTGCATATGTGCATGTATGTGCAAGTTTATATCACACTGCACACCTTGCCTGAGGACAAAGGCTGTGGGTGTGAGGAAGCATTGAAATGGTGGCAGTAATTACGCTGAGAAACAGCAATAACGAGAAATGTCTTAATGGCATTCTGGGTGTCTTCTGTCTCCCATTAGATATTGTTATGGCTGCAAATATCAGGTAAATTGGACTCTTCAGGGTCTTTGGGGTTGCTTAGCAAACTAATGATTCCTGTGGCTGCCCTTTTCGATAGACCTGTGGAGGAAAAACCAATTAATTCCTCCAAAATTTGAGTCATAGGCATTTTCTTGTTCTGTTAACCATCAACAACTGTTTCCAAGACAATACATACGAACATGATTACGTTATAAAAAGCTGATAGGACACTCCCAAGTGAAATTTAAAGAAGGTCTGTGCATTGAAATATTGGAAATGTAGTCCTGTCGTTGCCAGTTAGAGAGAAAACAGAGTGGAATGAAATTGAATTTCCCCAGCTTTTTTTTTTTTTTTCTTTTGTTCCCATGTGGTGTGCAGAGAGTTCTTCCTGTTCTGCTTAAGACTGGGATCGATGCTACACAGAACAAAAATCAATATAGATTTGGTGAAATGATAGCTTAGGTCCTACAAAATCAGGAGCTGTGTCCAATATGCACATGGGAATAACTTAGAGCAGCATCTGTCGCCACCATTCACCCAGCGTCAGAGCATGCATCATTTAGATGATGATTTGTATAAAAAAAAAAGCATCATTTGAAATACCTACATTTTAAATCAATAATATAAAATCAGTTACACTATAAAACCATTTAAATTAACTGTACGTTTATATATTTTTTTAGTCTGAACCGGTGGAAATGTGAATCTGCTAACAGAAAGCTATAAGTGTAATGTTGAACGAGTGTCAAAGCGAACCCTTTTTCCTCTTGCATAACAACAATTAAAAATGCAATGCAATAAAAAAAATCAGTTGAGAAATCTCTGTGAAGATGATATGATATAAGCCTACTTCTTTTTTACCATAGCCTATTTTAGTGTGTGTTATCAAGATGAATCCTGCTAAGTGGGAAAAATCAGTTTGAAACATTAGCTGCTTGCTGGTAGTTCAGGTCCCAGGCTTTGTTTTTGGACGTGTTCATGCTGGTATAACGAGAAAATAAATAACACCAAAAATAATACCTGATGAAGATGAGGCATTACGCTTCAAACGTACCACACCATGTCATTCAAAAATAAATGTACAGCTTAATAGACAGCTCGGGGTTAATTGTAGTGGACTGTATTTATTTTATTTTATTATAAAAGTAACATCACAACCCAGTTTATAATCTCGTGTCACCACAAGCCTATTTTTATTAGTATTAGGGTGGGGACATAAAAGCTCCTTTTTGTTAAGCCAATAGTGTTGTTGTGCAGGTGACAAAAGATTTTCTGACAGGAGTTTGGGCAAAGAAAACAAAAACACAACATTTGCTGACAGTTAAGAAGACTGACAAGAAAAAAAGAGGAAAAAACAAAACAAAAAGCAACAACAGGAAATCAGTTGTATTACCTTATCAAGGTTCTCTTAACATGGAAAGAAAAACAAAATACAGTACAGGAATAAAAATCAACCTTATTATGTGCTTGCATAAACACAGTATTTATCTAAATAATTATTCAGTGTGTAGATGTTGATTACAGTGTCCCCCTGTTGTGTGCACTGGGAGGAAGACATTCTCTCATCAAATATGGATGAAAGGATGCTGATCGTTTTCATCATAGCACTTAATCATGGCCTTTGGTAAACAGCATGGGCAGGCAAGATCTGGTATGGTGACTGTAACTATTTGATTGGTATGTAAAACCTCAGTTGTTTGTGTGTAAGGTGTTTAAAAATGAAAATAAAAATGCTGAAATCTACCTATGGATACTGTAACATATAGAGAAAGCGTTTTTAGAGGATATTCGATAAACGGTATCAATGACATTCACAACAGAAAAATAAAACCAGGCTGTGAAAGTATTGAACCAGTTAATGCTTCTTTTTCTTTGTTTTTCTTTGTTGCTTTCAGACGGAGAGGCTTCGTTCATGTCCAACAAACTCAAGTTTGCTTTTTTTTCCACTCGGGGTTAATTTTTTTCAGTGTGATGACGCCGATCGCAAACACTTGCAAACACAAACATGCCTTTCAATTCAAGAGCAATTCTTTAACCAGCCAATTTACTCAATAAAATAGAATAGTGGTGACATGCCACCTAGCTAGTGAACTGGCATTCACAAAATGGCTAAAATAATATACTTTATGTGCATGAGACACTAGTCATTGTGAACAGACAATATGTCCACTTTTGATTTCCGTATAAGTTACGAATGTTATGAATTTAGCCTTTAGCATGTGTTGTCCATTAGCATTCGTTAGCATCTGCTAGCTGCACTGCTGACAGATAAAGGACAGTAAGATAAGTAACTTAGATTAGTAACTAATTTTACATATCTCCAATCACCAACTAATTTAGCCTTTAGCATGTACCTTCATGACAAGACATTCAATAACAGGAAGCCTCAATGGCACCACTTTGAGGTTTCTTCTGAAATCTTCTGATGTGTATTACACACTAGAAAATAGAGATCATTCCACAAAGTTGAGACTTGCATTATAGGACATATAGTATCTTACGTACACTGGTCAGTTGCATACTGAAAATGTTACCAGGAGTAGCACAGAAATAGTACATTATGTACCGTTCTACATTTTGATAAATGTAGTAACGTTAGTGCTTTATATGGTTTTGAAAAACACATGCTGGTTGCCATTGGCAACCTCAGAAGAGGATGCAACTGCTATTGACGTACTTTTAGGACACAGTCGCTAGCTAATGCACATTCACTGCTTTCTGATGTCAATGAATGGCAGAATCGATGGTTAATCAGATTTAAATGCAGCACTGCAACAAACAACGGTGAAAATAAATATTGTTTTGCTTGATTAAATACAGTCCAGTATGTCTTATGTCTCCTCATAGCTAATAACCTTTTACCAGTGATAACAGAAGAGTAACAACTGAGAACGACTGCAACCATTAAAATAGTAATAATAACAATTTCCCAATAGATTATAGATATTCATGACTAATTTCATAACCATGTGATGATTTGCAATTGGAAACTTTGATTGGCTGACAGCCCTAAGGACGAGCTATGGCAGTGATTGCATGAAGAGAACATTTTTCCACAGGTTTTATCTTGCGATAGACGGCCCTGTTTCTGAAAACTGACCTCAGATGACAGTAATCACTGCATTTGTGCGTTGTCATCTTGTGTACACAGTTCTGGCCACAATGACACTCAGGCCCACAATTCACCTTACTTAGCAATACGTTTCCCACCCTGACATAGATTTCCTCTCATGCTGAATGATGAAAGGCACATACTCAATTACTGCAGAGGTTTAGTATGACACAACAGCACAGAGTATCCAATCTGAAATCAGAGATGGTGAAGAAGAAATAAAGAAATAAAAGAAATCTGCACCAGGGAGACTTAGCCCTTGATTCCTACTTGATCTTACTTGTCTTCAAAAGGCAAGATCGGTGTCAGGTTAAGGTCATAAACTAGAGCTTATAGACATAAGGGATCAGGTTTAGTGCTAAACCACAGGTAGGATTGAGTTCAGGCAAAGGACATATCAGCAAGTAAAAGTGACTACAGGAAATCGGTGACTCGACAATAAGCGTGTAAATAAAATAGTTTGTCTTTACAGTGCGACTAACCAGAGGCAAGGCAGCACAGAGTGCAAAGCCAGTAAAAACAAGGCAACAGCCAGACAGAGCGCACATAGGTACAACATTTGTAACACTGCACATTAAATGAGCTAACGGAGAGTTTAAGTCTGAGCGTGATAGTTCCAGATTAAATACAAATGTATGCACTTATTCAGCGTGAAAAAAGACAACGAATTCAGCAAACTTCTCATTAGCTAATATCACTGTGCTGTTTTAGCTAATGTTTGTTTGATGTTCTGTTTATTTTAAAAAGCCATTACATAAGGTAATGAATATGTTTATAGTCTGGGGGCCAGTGGCTGAGCAAGTTTAGTGTTTACTCTGCTTTTACAGAGAGCTGCTTGTATTTTGAGCTCATTATAAGCTGCTCTAAATACAGAGTAAAAGTTGATTTTAATTCAAGGATTTGTGATTTTTAAACTCAGCTAAGGCAGTGAGCTCTTCAGAGGGCTGTCTGTATATATTTTTTTATTTTTTTCAAAATTAATATTTAGAGGATTGACCCACAGTTTACCTGGGAGGATGGATTTTAGCAGAAGTGGTCGATAATGTGTTATTTTAGGATTGCATGAGAAGTGTTTTTCTCAGACTATCACGAGTATTCATCTGTTTGTCATTCTGTACGACTTCATTGTACAATGACAAGTCTGTGATACTACAAAAGCCTAAATATATCTGTGGTTATGGTGGGTGGGATAATGTTACAGCAGTGGAAAGGGCAAGTGCATGGTAGCAAAGAAAAAAAAAAGTGGATCTGGGGCTTAACATGGCTGCCACGTTCACTTTTCTGACAACTAATTTGCCCTAACATTTCAGCAAAAAGGTCAGACAACCTTCTGCCCAAGTTTATGAATAGTTTATAGGCGCCCCGGCTGACGGAAAGGAGAAACAGTGAACAAGACAGGTAGAAGGTCTCTTCATTGGCTTACCTTCGGGAGAAGAGGGAGACTGCTCTTGTCAGAATTCAGATGGGAGGTGCTCTGTCTCTTCTACATCATGAGTGGATTTTCTGACCTTAACTGGGCTATTTGCTTAAACTGTCCAGTTTTCACCATGCTCTCACTAGTGCCTGCAATTTTCACAGGAGCACCTTTGACAGTGGTAAAGAATTAAGCACAAGCGCATAAAACATGGCTGCACGCAAATAGAGTTGCTCAAATGCACCAAATTCCTCCTTCAGATTTCTGAGACAATGACCTGAGGCACTTAATGGCTGTGCCTTTAGTCTGAGCAGATGCTTTTAGTGCTTTCTTTTGATTTCTTAAAGAAGCAAGGCCACAACATATTCAGACTTCCTTTTTGCTTAAAGTTCATAGAACATCAGGCATGCTTCCAATATGAGGAGGTGGTAGTTGGACTCAATTTTAACAGCTGGCAGTAGAATCCACCTACGCTGGTCCTGAGAGCCCGAGATATGGTCAACACACAGACACACACACTCGTATGAGGATAACCACACAAACCTGGAAGAAAAACGGCTAAAAACGACCCCCACTCTGCCTATGTGAGATTATCCAAAAACAGGCACAAAGCGGGGGAGGTGTGAGGGAGGTGTGAGGGAGTCCTCGGCGAACTGGTGATTTAAAGAATGTTTTATGAAATACTTTGGATCATAATAATCCCATTTGAAAAGAAGAAGAACAACAAAAATAAATAAATAAATAAAACAAATTACATTATAATAAAAGATTATTGTTGAGAGAGTGTAATTGCATCTCATCTGCCTTTGAGTTTCCATCTAGATGGGACCCAGACTTCGGGGACCCAGACTTCAGGGACCCAGACTTCGGGGACCCAGACTTCGTGAACCCAGACTTCAGGGAGACCTGCACACTTTATTATGTGACAGCTGACCGAAAAATACATGTTGCCATCTATTACAAAGTATTTTTACAGTAGATATAGTCTTCACATGAATTTGTGTCTTACTTACAGTTATTTTTTTGTCTTTTTCTTTCTTTTTTTTGATTTATGTATTACTATTTATGTAAGACTGCAAATTAATACTGATATGTACATTCTCTGTGCCACACTGTGTGTAATAAAATCTTGCGAATCTGCGTGTGAGACTTGCTCAGTTGACGAAAATCAAATCCTCCCCCTCAGTCATTAAAGTGAATGTTAGTGAAATATTTAGGCCACGTCTCCTTCTACTGCATAGTTTCAATGGAAGAAGACTGAAATCAGGCTAGTCTGATGCTTATACTCATGAGACGCTGATCAACACATCTTCTTTCTTATTGTAACCCATATAGCTTTTTTTTGTCTTTATCTCTGTATAAATTCCTCTTTGCACATATTCCCTTTGGTCTTTGACTCTGATCCACCTCTAAACCATGCCTCCCTTTACGTGCCACATTTGCTCCTTCGCACCCAGTGATCACACGAGAAGGAGCCCGGGCCCCAGCGCTGGGAGTCGGTTACATTAAAGGTCCTCCTCTCTGGTGACAGATATATAAATAAGAGCTGTAGGGAGTGAGGCGTCATGGCAACTGCTGAACAAATTTATAGTGTTTCTGATAACAACTCATCATAGAGGTTAGGCGACACTGACAGCGTGGACAGAGAAAAAAAGAAGAAAAAATGAGTGTCCTGTCTAGACTGGTGTTGTAAAAGGGAGAGTTAAGCTGTTTATTTTTGTCTGGATGCCAGTTTTGTCAGTTTTACTATTTCAAGTGCACACAGGTGGTTGAAAGAAACAGAATTTATTAACTCCAATGAATTCAATTCAATAATACCTAATTGATTTACAAAGGAATTAATATTAAAAAAGAATTTCAATGACAGCAACTGGATTTCAAGATTCAATACTTTACTGCCATGTCGACCCAGTCGATTGGAATTTGTTTCAGTGGGTCTCACAATACACAAAAACACAAAAACACACACCAAGGTAAAACAAGGTAAAACATAAAATGATAAAATCCAGAACAAATCAAATAAAAATCAAAGCATATAAAAACGACTACGGCACCAGCCAAAGGAGAGCAGCATCATCAGCATTAAGTACAAAATGCATGTTAAAGTGCACAAAAAGATGATTAATAAATAAAACCCTACATAAAGACGTCGGACAGCTTGGTGGTACATCCTGTATTCTTGATCTGAATCGATCCTCGACCCAGTGGGAATTATTCTCTGCTGGTTTGTTCAGACTCAACTTGTTCAGAGAATCTAAACCAGACTGCCATGAATCATTGCACAAGTTGACCTCGTCATACATATATTGAGACATCCACCCCAGGTACGACTGGCAACTACTTAAATGTTTTCCTGTCAGTTAATATTTTTTACTCATAGTAAGCGACAGAAAAATGAGTATTTTTAGCGCAAGTTCCATTATTCTGCTGGGCAAGGTAATTGAAGGAGTCCAAGTGCAATGAACAGGTTGTGAAAGGAGCCTGTTCTGCTTTCGGGACGTATTCGTGCTCGAGACGTTGTTCATGGCCACCACTAAAAGGTATTTTTTACCATAAATTTACTTGCATAAAATAGTCTGATAGTCTGGCGCCGCCACTGGACTCTAGAGCAGGAGACGTGAG
The DNA here is from genome assembly GCA_037176975.1 of Arrhamphus sclerolepis. Lineage (NCBI taxonomy): Eukaryota > Metazoa > Chordata > Actinopteri > Beloniformes > Hemiramphidae > Arrhamphus > Arrhamphus sclerolepis. Next base: position 9,954,668 of record JBAMYA010000010.1, read on the forward strand.
ATTTGTCCCTCCAGAGAGCACGTCTCCATCTGGCAACCTGATGGACCAGTCTGGGTTTGGTGGTTGCCAGGACAACGGTACTTGTCTGACTGTATTGAGCCAAATGTAAATCTTTTTATTTTTTTTGGTCCCTTAGTTCCAGTGGAAGGAACTCTGATTGCTTCAGCAGACCAAGAGCTTCTGGACAATTCCATGTTCCCAACTTTGTGGGAACAGTTTGGAGCTGGTCCCTTCCTCTGCCAGCATGACTGGGCACCAGTACACAAAGAAGGTCCATAAAGACCCACACAGAGTCCTGACCTCAACCCGAGAGAACCGTTTTGGGATGATTAGAGTGGAGACTGAGAGCCAGGCCTTCTGGTCCAACCTCACAAATGTTCTTCTGGAAGAATGGTAAAAAGTTCCCATGAACACACTCCTAAAGCTTGTGGACAGCCGTCCCAGAAGAGCTGAAGCTGTTGCAGCTGCAAAGGTGGACCACCTCATACTGAACCGTATGGATGAAGAAAGGGACTGATATGCGAGTCAGCGCAGGTGAGAGAAGACTTTTGACAAGCCTTTTCACTTGATCTAAATTCAAACTTTGCCAAAAGAAATCTAACATGAGTAATAATTTGATAAATATCTAATATTAAAATTCTTCATAAGGCTCTTAAGGCCAAACGTTACCATTCATTAAATTAGAAGTGGACGTAACTAGCAGATGTGGCTTTTAGTGCCTTTCTGCTCACTGTTGCTTAATGGCTTCTGAAAGCCATATGAAATGAAATAAAACCCAACCTACACCTCAACAAGGTCTTTGGAACCATATTCAAAAAAGCACAGGCTAATATGTAGATATTTAGCAACATCCTAGCAAAAATAAAATACCACAATAAAGTAGAGAATAGTAGAGAAGGATAATTGGCTCCACATGGAGGATCCCTGAAATATACATACACAAAGACAGTGATGCAGCTCCATCAATTGTGCTATTCATATTTTTTTTATTATTATTTTTTACTGCTACATTGTTGCCTAAGGCCTCCACATGTTGACACTCAGGCATCTAGAGTTTCTCCCAAAGGGCTGCCAACTTCATTCCTCAAGAGTCAGTTCTCAGAAAGCAGAAAGACAGAAAAGATCTGGGCTTGTGTGTGGAGGGAGATGAATGTGTTGTGAGCGGGCATGGCTGAACCACGTCACCTTCTGGACTTCAGGAGACTTTATCTCACTGCAACATCTGTCAGAGGCTGGGCAAGTGGAGGGGAAATCATGGAAGCCAGCAGGGTCTTATAGAGCAATTTTTGAACTTGGGTGAGGTTTCCTCTCCCAGCAAAGCTATTGTGGATACGTGTTTCTGTGTGTTGGCTGTGGATTCTTTTCAATTTTCGTGATCAAAAAGCCGAGCAGCAATCTCCCAAAATCAATTGCTCTGTTTGAACACAACTAATAAATGTTTACTTTTTCCTTAAAGACGGACAAAAAAAAAAATGATTGCAATGAATTAACAAACAGAATTATTTATGTTCTGCTTTTATGTTGCCATGGTGGTGCATAATCATCTGACTGTTTTGAAAGCAGAACAAAGTGGTTATGTTCACGTCAAAATATCACTTTCAAATATTTGCTCACTTTCACGAATCGTTGTGTAACTGCAGTTATCATCCCTGTCTCCTGTCAGGAAAAAACAGAACAGCTGCGAGTGCTTGTGGTACTGTGTCACGTATCAACAACATGTGACGTAGTACTGAGAAAGTAGTGGCAGCGGGCACACTGGGAGAGAGACTAATAAAAGTGGCTTAACCCCCACAGCCAAAGTGCTTAAGCTGCAAAAATAACAATAATTAATGAATTACGTAAAAGACAGTCTTGTTTTTTTTTTTGTTTTATCTTCATAAAATTTGAGAAGAAAATGCAATTTCTCTTGATTTGTTCTCATTCATGCAGAACTCTGCTGCATGTGAGAAATAATGCCAAAGATGCTGGTTAAATTACTTACAATCAGCTTTTATTTGTCTACATGAGCCGAGCTCCATAATAACCTTTATGTAAATGTGCACAATAATCTATCTTGTTAGAGGTCAATAAAGTCCCAGTTAATCTAAAGTCGTGTTGTGTCTCTCCTCCTTTCCGCTCCCAGACAGTGAAAACCAGTCGGCATCTACACAAAGACGAGTGCTGTCAGTGTTTATTTAGTTTCATCTGCAGAAACTGTGTCTGAAGCACATATTATTTAAAAAGCATTGAAGCCTTAACATGCTATCGTGTTAACTTCTGTGACCTCACATACTACATAACCTACGTTACGTTAGGGCAGCAATTCTTCATGAAAAAAAAAAGAAAAGCAGGTCAATACAACACTGAGATCAGAAAATTAATATGTACTTTACAGGTGCATACAGACACATGCACGCACACACACACACACACACACACACACACACACACACACACACACACACTTAGCAAACAAAAATGTTTTGCTCTCTTGCTCCGTTTTATTCCTCCTGACAAAATAAGAACGAAATCCATAATCTGGTTTGGATGATCCAACATAATCTTCAATAACTACAGGCCCCACTTAAATCTATAATCCTCTATCTCTGCAACATCAAACTCCATTTGTTATGCTGGAAAAAATAGTCGTTCCCTTCCCCAGAAGGGAAGATTAAGTTGGAGGTCTGCATGGCTCAGAGAGAAAAGATCATTAGCCTTGATCAGATTGATTAAGATCAGCATGGCCCTCTCAGAACATTGTTCAGTCAAACAAAGCAACTGGTCGCTGTATCCATCATCCGGTCTCGGAGGCCAGAAGCAGATTTGCTCCGTTGCCATGTTCATGGTCACAGACATGGTCTGTTAGACGTTAAACTGAACCTCAGCATGCATCTTTACTGTCAAAGAAAAGCTGCTCTCTCTTTTTCTTTAAAAACAAAATCAGACAAGGTCATTTACCATTCAGAAGCTACAAGTTACATGAGATTACATAAAATCTAAAACAACGAATTATAAACCACCGCCACCACACCAGCTGTCGAAGGTCTGTTAATTCACATCTACAGAAGCAACCTCTGGTTGTGTTTGCTGTGCACTAAGTGACTCCAGCACTTTAAAACATTCATCTATAACTGGATCCACTTCACGTTCGAGCTGAACAGCAATAAAAGCTAGAAACATAAAGACCAGGACAAGAACCCATCAACCTACGCTAGCCATGTCCTAGAGATAAATAAATAATTCACTGCTGTTGCACAAAAGCAGAAGTAAGAGATCTTGATGCCTGAGAAGCAGGGCTTGGCATATGTAACTGAATTAATCCCGACTTATTCCGCTGCATGAACACCAAGCCAGGTTAAGAAGACGTGGCTATTTCAAGCCAGGTGTAACTAATCCCAGTTCATCAGCATTCAGAAATGGAGAGGATGTGTGCTGCTTATGTTTCACAAAGAATCATAAACAATCAGCCTTCAGTAAGTCTACCACCTTTAGCCTAAATGGACAATATTTTATTAAGATCATAATGTTTAATTAAAATTTCAATGCAAACTAATGATAATACGTAAACGTTGTCATTTCTGTGATGCACAGAAAAAGTTTCCGTAGTAACTTAACCACTCCTGCTTTAGTGCAACCAACTGGAGGCTAATGTCCATCAGGTGAACCGGCAGCCTGATCCTCCATCATGGCTTCGTGCAGCAGGCCTCAGATCTCCCTCCAGTATCCACCATAAATGTAGCTGAAACCAGAGTTTTACATACACCCCCACCCCCCCACCCCCAGCTGTCTGAAGTTAACTCAGAGCTTCCAAAGCCATCTTCTTATCTTTTTCCAAACTGTTGAAAGGCATAATAATCTTGAAAAAAGAAGAAAGTAATAAAAAAATAGTCTCTCCGTCTCTCATTATTCTGGCATTTAGAAAGAATACATCCTTTTAGCAATCGTAGCTGATCTCAAAGAGGAAAGGTTTGTCTGATTCTGAATGTCAGATGAAAATGCATGCGTCTGTAGATGTATGTAAACATCTGCTTTCAGCTGTATTTCAGCAATAATCAGTCAGATCTCTGTCAGCTGGTATAAACTACAGCATTTAGTCAGACTTACACTCGCGCAGAATCAAACAAACCGTCGTCTGTTGTTGTGATGGGTGATGGAGACAGCTGGTAAATGGTGTCCATGTTTTCATTAAAATCTGTGGCCTTTTCAGTACTTTAATTACACAAATATGACCTTATTAAAAACAAACAAACAAACAAAACACACTACGTATTTACATTTGCAGTCCGGAGACAGCACAACCATTAGTGCACGGCTGGTCCCAGGCGCATCATCAGGTGAGTGGAGGCGTGAGAGCGGAGGCCACCAGCCGCCTCCCAGCAGCTCCAGCCTCCTCTGGGCCTTCAAAACCACCTCACCATCATCAGTCTGCGCCAACCTCTGAAGACACGCTCACCAATGCTAATCAGACTGAGTGACATCACACAGAAACCTTAAAACACACAGAGGGGAATGTAGCAGGACCCAGAATCTGGCATTCGGAACAATAGTCCACTAAAAAATATATAAAATAAATCAAACAGCGTTGAGGCACGTTTGGGAGTGTGAACACAACTCTTTTTTTTTTTTCTTGAGTAAGCTGTTCATATTTAAAAAGTAGAACTTTTCACTTCAGAACTGAGTATTCTGACTAGATACCATGTTTGCGACTTGAGAAACTCCAAGACTTTAATTTTCTTTAAACTCTCAAAGAACAATTTATACTTTTAACAAAGTGTTGTTAAACGTACACTGAAAAAAGTGATACAGGCCTCCTTTAGACATTACATATTTTATTTAGGTATATTTTATTGATTTTAATGTGTAATTACAGTCTACATATATAATTTGATTAATTCCAGAATAAAATACCAGCATTTAAAACCAATTAATTTAATTTAATTAAATGTAACATGAAACACTTAAGTTTTTTTTTTTTTTTTAAAATACTGGACCATTTTGCGCATGTGCCTGTAAGAGACACCATTTTGTATCGAAACACTTTTCTTGCGTGGACTGGAAATTCGACTGAAGGTGCTGTAAGACGTATTTTTTTGGTAAGTAAGACTTTCATATTCCTTTTGTTGTCTGTGTGTTTTTTTTTTTAGCTGTATTTTTACTCTCCATGCTAACAGAGGTATTCATGATTCATATGTAAAACAAAAGTTAACATTACACTTTGCTAAGCATGTTTTTGTTTGTTTTATTTGTTTAACCATTAGTTCTTTCTGCATGATTAGGAATTAGTGATGTAATGTGTATTACATTACATTGTGAGACACTACGACCTTTTCAAGTTGTTTTTAAGTTTTTTTTTTTGTTTTTTTTTTTAAAGTGTTGTGTTTCTTATATTTTAACCTGTTGCAAAAAGGAACATAAACTTCAAGGAAAGCTGAAGGACACTCCTAGTGGACCTTTCTCAGCATTTCCCTGAAAGTGAACCTGAGCCCAGTTATGAGAGTATCTGTATTTGAGACGTCCCGTACAGCTGTGAGCATCATGGTTCTGGTCATATTAAAACCTCTCCCTTGCTTTCTGCAACTCTTTTCAAACATACACACATACACTTTTTCATGTTATAAATGAATAAATAAATGAGTAAATAAATACACGTGAACACATACACTCACCCTTTCACTTACTCACACACACTTGCAGTGATATTACAGGTATGAAATTAAGAATTTGTGTCTGCACATATGCAGGGTTATGCACCAAACATCTGAGAGTGGTCTGTTATATAAACCACTGAAAACATTTTCATCTTTCAGTCTACAAGGACCACTTATATGCATTAACCAGTTCTCCCACTCATCTAAAGGCCAGACTCAGTGAAGCTTTGGCTGGAGTGGAGAGTCCAGAGCAGGAGAGGCTGAATAAAAAGGCCTGAAAAGAGAGAGCAAAGAAAATGGGGAAGAGTCTTCTGGAGGACGTGAAGAAAAAGAGGAGCTGAAAGAAAGACTTGACTTCCACTCAGGTAAAATAAGCTGATAATGCAACTTTGAATTTTATGTTATATTTATACTCTGTCAGACTCTATAAAGGTATTATTTTAAGGGAACGTACTAACTCATTTGCATTAACTGAATTTCAGATCTTCAGATAGACCTCAAAGCAGGACCATGAATACATGAAGGACCAGAGAGTTTGTCCTCACGCTGCACATCCATGATCCGAAAGCATACAGTTACATCTTCCACTGCTACGTCCACATTGTAAAAATGTAGCACTTTTTTTTTTTTTAATTATTATTATTATACTTTTTAAACATACTGGTTAAAATACTTCACACACTTGTATAACAAACAGGGAACTGACGTGCAAGTTCTGAGCTTGTGTGTGCCATTTTCTACTTTTGAAAGTCTTGGGGGGGGGGTGGTATTAAAGGACACATTTTCAACACGTGTGCCAATGTTTGTTTTG
>JBAMYA010000010.1:9961205-9994674 GCA_037176975.1 Arrhamphus sclerolepis
CCCTCCCCCCCCCCCCACCCAAGCTCCCTTTTTGAGGGGAAAGGTATGGGGGTGGGGAGGTGGGGAAGCACAGCCCCCCCCCCCCCCCCCCCGACCCCCCACACCCACACACATGTGCGCAGTACTTTTCAAATATTTTCTACCCTGAACACCACCAGCCACCCACTGACGCGCCCCCCCCACACAAACATACAGCCTGTTCTCTGTTTTCCATACATCATTTAGCCTTGTCGTCCATAAATTTGCAAAAATGCCCTTTTCAAGCTTCTCATAAACACCCTCACAGATCTCCAAAAATACCTCCACTCTGAAGGTGGTGAGTGTGCAGTGTTTTAGTCCCCCCCCCAGTAGGTACTTGATGAATGTCAGAATGGAAACTGCATTGTGGTTTGGGGGCCTCCAAGTGATGGAGCCAGGAATCAGTGTGGCAGCATTACACTCATATTTTTGTAGTGTATCGCATCACACTAAGGTTTTTTTTATTCATCCTGACTTATAGCAAGACTTAAGTAAAACATGTTACATCAGGTTAATTGATAGTAATAAAAGGTGGTAAATACCACAGCTTGTTCACACATTTATGAACCACATAGCAGCATAGGAAAAGAAAGGAGTTACACTCTTTAATACCATTTTCTTCTTTGTCTCACCAAACCTCTCTTCTCATACTGAATTACTGCTATGGATATTATGTGTAGTTTATCTAGTAGATGGCCCCAGGTGTTATCACAGACTTTCTTTCTTTCTTTTTTTTTTTTTTTTTCAAGCAAGAGGTCCATTATCTTATTCCTTTTAATGACAGAAAGGTAAGGGGGTAAGGTTTCGCTTTGGGCCACTGTTTTCAACTCTGAGATCTGAAAATCCAATATTGCAAAGAAGATAGATGCTGAGGAGGAAAGATAGATCTTAACTCAAAAGCTATTACAAACTCTATTGTTTTTCAATGCACATAAATTACTCTGAGCAGCTTCAAGCGCCGTTTTGCATTCAATAAGTCATATTTGTTGCCAAGAGAATCAAGTAACAAGAACTTTTTTTGTGTGTGCATAACATTTAAGCAACATTAAAAGCTTTCATAATCAGAACGAAATCTCACATGAATTAACACAGTGTTTTTGGAGACAGACCCCACCCCCCCTCAACAACAACAACAACAACAACAGCTAGAAGCGATCTGCTAGGATTTGAGTTTATTGGTGTTCTTTTCTTGTCTCCGTCCATTTGTCAATTTTACTTCCTGTTTTATTTTGTCAGACTTTGTCCGCTTGGTTCTCCTCTGATTTTACTTCCTGTGTTGCATCTCCCTGCTGTTTTGCACCTGTGTCTCATCAGCACCAGTCTGTCCTTGTGGTCCTCCTCGCTGGTCTGGACTGTGTTCTCAGTCGGTGTTACCGCTTGTTGGTTGGTTGGTTTGCTCCTCGTTAAAGAACCTTTGTTGGATGACTCCTGCCTCCTGCTCTCCTTTATTTGGGTCGACACCACATCTAATATAACATGATCAGTGGTATTGTCACAGACAATAGATGGCATCATCTGTTGTTTTGGCTCCAATCAGGCCAACAATTAAGCAACTGTATTCTTGATTTGGAGTTAAATATCCTTTTCTGTCTTTAGTTAAGCAACAATGCTTTCAGATGTGCAGTGATCATGTACAGAAACAGTAAAAACAAATTAAAGAAAGTATATGACTGGGGCAAATATAAGTTTCTCAGAGATACTTTTGATTTCTGTTGAGTTTGCAAGGGACTTGCAGGCCTCTAAATGAAAGACATTGCAGAAATGATTGTGTTTTAATGCACTTTTAACAGTATGATTAGTTTTTTTTTTGGCCCATGGCTGTACTATACCAAAAGTGGGACCTGCAGCTCTTACTAAAGACCTGGAACAATTGATTCTGTCTGAGATTTATGCATTATTGTCCTGAGTCAGCTCCTGACCTCATCTCCTCATCGGCTCCCATTGGACTAAAACATTCATCATTTCCTTATGTGGAAGTGGCAGCAGGAGCACGGGCGTCTCACGCTGAACCGTAGACCAGGACCAGGAGGTGGGTGGTGTTCAGGGTCTTGTTTACCAAATAAAAATGGCCGTGGGTGTTATGATGTGCAGGTTCGTGCATGAGTCAGGTCACTGGTACACGGTTTGTGCGGCAGGAAGTGGAATCATGGGTGAGAAGCTAAAGATGCAAAAAAAGCTGTTTTACATCCACAAACTGCGTCAAATCTTTATGTTTTCTCTTAAAACAAGATGCTGACAAGTGGTAACGATAATGATAGCAATATCAATAAATGCTAACAATACTCATTCATAATAATCACAAAGTTTTACTCTGACGCTCATTTTCCTAATTACTAATTAATCCAGTTCAAGTATTGGTCTGTCTCACTGGTTACGGTCTCTGTCACCCACCTGCTGAAGTGGAAGGACTTATTTTAAATGGTCAATGGTTCACAAAATGTCTGCAATGTGATTGCTGATGGATTAGAAGCGCTGCATAATCTTTAACACGTCTCTCTTATTTCACAGGACTTCCTTCTTAAAGAGTAGGATGTTGAAGCTTTCGCTCAGGTGTGAGAGGGTCAACATTTTTGGACAACCTCTCCTGCCACAGAGCTTTCTGTTTGTTGGAATAATCAGTATCACAGCTGCTGTTGACATATCTCGAGGTCTCAGTCCTTCTCCATCTTCTGATATCACACCCAAAAAGGAATTTTTTTTTTTTTTATTTGGGGGGAAACTATGAATCTAATGAAAAGTTTCAAATGCTACTGTGGTGTAGTTTGTGCTTCCTTTGCTTCACATATTCAAGAAAATCAGTTTAGAAGTTGCTCTCTGAAGTTCTGTAAATCCTTGATTTTTTTTTCGCATTAATGTTTCCAGGTCTGGATGCCACTGTACTGGTCTGTGGTCATAATTTCAGTTGATTTAGATCCTACAAAGTATAAGGTCTAGCAAACAAATTCCCAGTGTGCTGAGCTACATGCCATCCTGCTGCTCTGGCTGTTTTGCCAAGAAAAATGGATCTATTTGCCTCTGATGTGAAAGGTTGAACCAAGGGCATGGCTTACAGGATTCCAAGCACTGGCACTTGTGTTCACCCCTCCTCACTTCACCCCTTTAAACTCGAGGGGGGGAGGGAGGGAGAAGAGGGAGGGGGAGGGGGGGGGGGGTAGATCAGCTCTGTGAGCTACTGATCTGTCACACAAAAAAATCACTGAAGTGAAAGCTGAAAGTATTTGCGGATCTCTGTCTGCTCATAATATATATATATATATACATACATATACATATATACGTATACATACATATGTACATAAACACATATATATATATATTATGAGCAGATGGAGAACGAAAGGAGTCTCCTTTATTTTTCTCCTCTTTTGAGCCATTTTCACATTTGAAAAAGCATCATTTGTGCACGTCAGACAGAGTCAAGCGTAAAATGCATTTTTCAAAACAAACAAAAAACTGGACATTCATGTATGATTTCCTTCTGCAACAGCACCTCCAGAAAAAACAGCGTCCTGGTGGTTAAAGCAGCGTAAGAAGCATAAAACTGTGAACCCCAACAAGCTTATTATGTCCACAAATAAATAAATAAATAAATAAAATGCCTTTTTAAGCGTACTGCACTTACTTGATTTACCAGATTTCGATAGCTACTTTAAAAAATAAAGTCTGATAAAATATTGTTCTGTGTTTCATATGAAGAACAGCTATGACAAATTTAATGTTGATTATTTACGTATTTACAGTTCCTTTCTATGTTTTGCTGGTTACACTTTGAAAACTCGTGAAAAGCAGACGGATGCTTTATTGCAGATTTGTGCCCAAATTAGTTATGACAGTGGAAACAACGTTTAATGCATTTACAGCCTTTATATATATTTTTGTAGCTGTAGAAATAAAAACAACAACAAAACAAAAACAACTACTAACAATGACCCCAAATGTTATAAAATAAATGTAACAAACCCATATGTTATATGTACACACACACGTATATATATGTATGCATATATATACACACACACACGTGTATACATATATGTGTGTGTGTGTATGTATATATATACATACATACATATGTATGCGTGTGTGTATGGATGTCAGTGCTCACCCCCCATATACAGTATAATACTACAGTAAATACTGAAGCAATAAGTTCAATTATTACATCTTGGGTTTTATTGCATTCTTATTTTTATAACATTTCAGGACGTTGGTACATCTCGGGCTCTAACGAGGCATGCTGGGTCATGTGGAATTTTGGTGAGCATTTGAATTGTGTTAAATGAACTGCAAATGAGAGCACTGGTAAGTTTTGATACCACTAAACAGTACCGGTATCTCTTGAATCCAAAAAATGCCAATAACACAAATAAAATCACTTTTTCTATGGATGAGTATGAATTTGCTTATTTGTACATTATTCCATTCAGGACCAGCATGTTGAGTCCTGATGGCCTGTACTACTGTACTACACGTAGCATTTACGCAGCCCTCTGAAAGCAGCGTTGGAGCCCAGGCAGTTATTTCCACCTCGGTGATATTCTACCTGCTCGCTGGCCTGCTGTCATCCTTTGCTGCTGGCCACCTGCGCGGTGCAGCTCACAAAGCCCTGCATTCACACATCACAACAAAAACCAGGCCATATCTCAGTAGTTACCTGGCTGAACGCAGGTGGAGAAAAACAGATTCATTTCTAGTTCATCAGCTCATGTGGAATCTGTGCCTGGGTAGGTAGATGTGTCTGTCTCTGCATGACTGCAAAGAAGGCATAAGCTTCAGTTGGAACTCATATGATAAATATGTCACGCTGGGAAAAATCCACCACACTTATTTCTCAACATTTCCAGCCTTATGGAAGAGGATACAACGATAATACCAGGTTGTTTGTTCATACTGGTTATGTGGGCTTCATAATTGTGTCTTAATGCCATGGATGTATCAAGGGAAATGTATTTATTTGTATTCATCCATCTGTCTTACTAGGGCTGATACATCCTCACTTCCTGTTACATCACAATGTCGACCATGAAGCTGCTTTCTATCAGTCTTTATTATTGAAAATAAAAGGCTTGTAAGAATAAAACATAGCTGATTAAGGAAAGAGATATAATCTCTCTCAGTTGTCCTGGGGCTGCTCCAGGGCGTCCTAATCAGATGACCGAACCACTTCAGCTGGTTCATTTCAATGCGGAAGCGCACCAACTAGTTCAAGCCCCCCCCTTTACTGAGCTTTCACCTCATCTCCAGAGTCCAGCCCCCCTACACAGGAAACTCATTTCCTCACTCCCATTCTCTCCGTCATGGCCGTAGATCAGGATGTATATCAAAAACAGAGAGCCTCATCTTCCGGCTCAGCTCTTGTGAGACCGAAACAGCCTGAGTACGAACCAATGTACCTACGGACGCCCTGCTCCACTCTGCCCTCACCCGTGAACAAGACCCAAACATATTTTAACTTCTAACTCCTCTAATTTGAGGCAACACCTGATCCTAAACCCGAAGACGGCATTACACCCTTTTGTGACCATCCTCTTACTTTTGAATGTGCTGATTCTCATCCCCGTCACCACAAACTGCCACATCTGCAAAAAGGCATAAAAAGGTGTAGACTCCCTTCGCACCTTGACTGTGCCTAGAAAATGCTGTTAATAAAAGCTATGAACAGAACTGTGACAAAGTGCAGCCCTGATGAAGTCCCTTTCTCACTCGAAAACAAATCCTACTTCCTAGCAACGCGGTCCAAGCGGTCTGCAAAGCCTGCAGCATGGGGTCCAGCATGCCAAGCTCCCGGAGAGTCCTCTGAAGGACATCACGAGGGACACGGTCGAATGCCTTCTCCAAGTCCACCAAACACGTGTACCAGTTGGACAAGCTCCCATGCTCCCTCTAGGACTCTAGTGAGGATATAGAGCCGGTCCAGCGTCCCCGGGCCAGGAGGGGAACCCGCATTGTTCTTTCTGAATTTGAGATTCGAATAGCAGTGGGACTCACCCTTATGTAAACCTTACCAGGGTGGCTGGTGAGTGCGACTGGGCTTTTTCCAGTAGAATCTCAAAGAGCTTCTGAAGCCAGAAGCACTAAAGCCAGTCCTTGCTTTTTCATCACTATAAAGAAGAGCTGAGTATTATCCTCCCACAAGGAAAAGAGAGGGGTGAACTGTCAGCACATAATAGACCTGATGTGGTACAGTGTTGAAAAGGTCACTGCTTCTTCTGGAGTTAAACCAGGGAGAACAGCTCCAGTGACAATAAGGTAATAGCGTTTTTAAGCTTGATCAGACCTGTGCACAGCAGAACAAGACTGTCTTTGGGCCTGAGTTCTTTTATTCTCCATCTCTCGACAATCTCTCGCTCTTGACTCCATATTCATGAAGTCAGTTTATTACCGTGATTTCTCATTTTTACAACGTTTGAAAACTGGAAGTGATGAAAAAAAGGGGGGTTGGTCGCTATGATGGAGCAAAATCTAACCGAGCATCAAGCATCAGGGAAAGACATTATTTTTACTGTAATTCTAAACTGTAATGATAATCCGCCTAAATAAATAAATAAATGAATGAATGAATAAATGGCTCAGTGGAATTCAGACAACAGTTGGCAGAGAAAATGGGGGCTAGAAGCTTTACTGATTGTATGGACTTGGCATGGCTTCGCAGCATAACAAGATTAACCCTTCTTTTCACATGAACTATGCTCTCAGCATTTACAGAGAAATCATGTAATTCCATCCATGATGACCTATTTGATTTGTAAAAGTTTTCCCGTGGCAATAGGCACACATGGGGAAGATTAGAAGATAAAGGCCAACCTTTATCACCAGCAAAAACTACCCATGGCAATCTACCACTATATGTCACTATACGTCCTTATCAGGCTCCAGTAGTGGAAAAGGCCTTTAATGAGACGACCGTGAGTCAATATTTGCTTTCTTTGCTTGACGCCTGAGCAGTAATGCCAGAGGATGTGTGTCAGTGTGTTTGTGTGTTTATGGAAATATGTGATTAAGTTTGTTTGCTGAGAGACATGGCTGTGAATAAATGTGCTGCTAGATTGTGATGACCTGTCCAAGAAAGAAAAAAAAAAGGAATAAATGCTCAAATTCCAAACTTACTGGGATGATATGTAAAATGTAAAGTAAAATAGGATGCAGTTGTTAGGATTTGGACCTCCTCTCCTCCTCCTTGTATGTTTGTCCATCTGTGTTCCCCCATTTAGTTTAAAGTTTTGGAAAACCATTTCATATACAAGCATTTTCCTTGTCTTCTCAGGGTCTCGCCCCAACCAGCTTGCCAGTTACGTTTGGATTCAAGCCTGGACTTTCTGCATCGCTCCTGCTTTCCTCAGTAAACCACTCATCCACCTCCATAGTCTCCATTCTGCTCGATTCCTAAACAAAACCGGAAACTTAACAGCAATGGTTTGCAGATCTCATAGATCCACATTTCATTTCCGATAAAACATAAAAGATAAATTAAATGTTAACAGTGAGAGATATTATCACTTCATAAAAGACGTTAGCCTCATGAATTTCATGGAAACAATGCATCTGAAAAAGATGGGACGTATGCAACAGACGGCTTGAAAAGTAAAAGGTCCTAAAATCAAAAACACCTGGAGGAACATCTTCCAGCTAATTTGACTGATTGGCAACAGGCCAGTGAATGGAAGTAGAAAAATAACATTTTAGAGAGGCGGATTCTCTCAGAAGTAAAGATGCACAGATGCAGAGCTGCCATCTGTTGGAGGGGGGTGCCACTGCAAGCCCTCAGACATAAATAGATAGATGCTACACAGCATGAACACAACCACACAGTAGTCCTGAACCTGTCCTGCAGCGTCCACGGTGGAAGAGTGGGGCCGGGCGAGTTGCTGCTGCGCATCACAGGTAGCGGTTACACGAGAGACATCAACAAGTAACGTATATATAAATATATACATGTAGATATATATTTGACATCATCATGAAAAGGCCGTCAAGCCCTCAGGTGCAGCTCCTAGAAAGCGAAAAAGAAAGAGTCCAGCACTATGTCCTGTTTTTAAACATAAAAAAGAAAATAAAAACTGCTATTTGTGCTACTTATCAGCTAGTTAAGTCTACTCTAGGGAGCTGGTTAAGTTCAAATAAAGCAAAGTTACCTCATAATGCTGCTGTAGACGCTGTGAAACTATATAACTGTTGTGCAGTCTTCTTTATTTTAGGTTTGCATAATCAAATAGATAATTTATGTTAACAATTAGCAGTGTGTCTGCTGCAGCTGCTTGTACTGTTCAGTCACAGGTAAGCGTGCTCCACATCTGTCCTGGACAGATGCTTTGAGAAAATATTTGCAGAGGAACCTTCACTCATCTTCATCACTCATGAAGAATGTAAGTTTAGCCAGTTATTTCTGCTCTCAGTTTGAATGTTGTCATGATTGTTGCAATTCTTATATTGTTCTTCATCACCATTATTTCTGAAAGCTACACATCAATTTTGCTACTATTTACAGCAAATGTGGGTCATCGTCAATAAGTACTTTATATGACGTAGATGGTGTAACAGTCAGAATGGACCATACGTGTGAATACAGCAAGCAGCAGCTGAGTTCTGTAACTGGTTTCTAACGTCAGCGTGTCCACACATGGAGGTTATGAAGGTTTATTTCTGGGATCATCTAGGGCACAAGAATGGCTAGAGATGTTCATCAATCTGCATAAAAGCACATCTACACTTTGCATAATTACTAATAAATGCCCTCAGCATGAAATTGTGAAGACCTTGAATATTTCAAAGAACAATAACCCAGTGAGTTCTGGATGATCATGATCTTTGGGTCTTTTAAAGCAGCGCTGCTTTGAATGGGTATCACGGACTCAAGAAGCCCTCCAGAAATGTTCAATGTGCAGAGGAATTCTCAACATGTGACGAAGAAGCTGGAGCAAAGTTCATTTGCAGTGGACAGACTCACAGTAGACACCATGTGGTCAGTTGAACTGAAATGCTGAAAGTACGTATTTTCAAAACTGATGGTTGTAACATGGCTCGCGTTGCAGCGCCACCACTTACACCAATCAGGGACAAGATTGGAATCATACGATCATACCAGTATGTACCCGCCTCCTCTCCAATCCCTCATGGAGGCTTTCAGGCTGTAACTATATGCATGCAGCTTCTATACAATTCATTTTGAAAACTATCACACACTGTGGCTTTTCTTAAACTGAAAACTCTACTGTTTCCTCTGCCTTTCTTTTGCCAAATTTTGCAGCACAGTTTTTTACTCCTTTTTCAGCCCAGTTACACACTGGGACAGACCAACCTACCCCACTACCAGGTAGGTCCTAAACAAAGGGGCCCCATGTATTTGACATCAACCCATAACCCACCTACTCTCGCAGGTGCTTGAACTGGTTCCATTTGTAGTCAACAGTTGTGGGTACTTTGTATAAAACTCCAACTCAAAACTGAAGTGAGAAGCGAGTGTCGGAGCAAAAACCCCGTCTCCTCTACATAGGTTTTAAAACGAAATATCTTCCTATCTATGCCTTGCCTATTTTAAGGAAAGTAACGCGCCAAACATTAACATTAATGTGAAATTAGGAACGATAGGCTGGACTCTCCCTTCGAGATAAGGTGAGAGGTTCAGTCATCTGGGAGGGACTCGGTCCCGGCCGTTGCTCCTCCACATCGAGAGGAGGCCAGTTGAGGTGGTACATCTAGTGAGGACGCCCCCTGGACGCCTCCCTCGAGAGGTTTTCCAGGCATGCCTGACCGGAAGGAGGCTCTGGGGCAGACCCAGGGCACACTGGAGAGACTATGTCTCTCGGCTGGTCTGGGAGCGTCTCGGTATTCCCCTGGAAGAGCTGCTGCCTCCACAACCCGACATCGGATAAGCAGGAGTTAATGGATGAATGGGAATGGTAAAGCAGGTGTTTTGAGCAGCCGGACTCCGATATCAGACAAGACTGGAACAAAAGTTCTCTCCCAGAATTCAGAAAAGGTGTTTGCTCACATATATATATATTATATATTATATATTGCATGTAGATGGTTGCTACCTAGTGGTGAACAAGGTCATGTCCTAACTCTGATACCTGCTTACATCATCGACTCAAAATGTACTTTTGTTTTTCAATATTTCATCCCATATGTTTTAATCCACTGTGAATAAAGTATGATATTTGGGGAAATCATTGCATTAACTCACTATTTATATTTTACATGTCATGTTGTCTTGAATCAAATTACCATGTAAGTTACTGATGATGAAACTAATAACTGTCATTAATGTTAATACCTGGAATAGACTTTATTCACCTTTCTTGGGGAGCTACATGTACACAATGTGTGTGTACATATATATGTACATATATATGAACGTGTAAAGAAACATACAAAAGGCTTTCATGATTTTCCCTGACAAATATCATCGAGTATAAGTCATCATAACCTTATTCTCAAGGTGTCTGACGTCTCCGTCTATACCGCCGCCACATTGTTATGACATGCAGCATCTCTCAGTTCGCCTGTTTGTCAAAATACACCATTCCTGACATATTCTACAAATCCTAAGTCAACCTTGATTCTCCATTCTCTTCTACATGAATAATGAGCTTCCAGCTTTTATCATTTTCACGTTGCAGGCACAGAAAACAGATATCTCAGAAGTCCAGCTAAAGTTGCTTTAACTACTTGGCGCCTGTGCTCTTTGGTCATCGTACACTGAAACCAAGGTGGAAGAAAGCTTGGCTCATTCAACATGCTAATGCAAAACACTTCATGTTTGTCTTTACACTGTGCAATAACAGAAATTTAATTCCAGACTTCTGAAGTCTCCCCAAGTGTTGATGAGCCGCGAGCACGAACAGCGTGCACCTTGAGTGACGGCATGACAGCGGCAGGCACATCAGCAATCATGCCTCATTTCCGAGTAATTTGGTGTCGCCTGTGCTGCATTTACTCCATAGGTGGCCCTGTCTGTTTGGGAGGCTGAATTAAAAAAAAAAATGCCAAAGCACTCGCATGGTTCACAGGAGATCTATAAAGTAATAATGAATGTCATCATGTTTAGGTAGAACTCAGCAGTGATGACACCTCCGTTTCTTTGTGTACTCTCATAAGGCCGATTTGAGTCCCAAATGTTGTGATCAAAACATCTCTGTACATGGTTGAACGTAGGACCAGAAACTTTGCACCTGCAGGAGCAGACATGGATTCAATCAGTGCCCGGGGATGTAACCAGATGTTTTATAATCATGTAGTAGACGGGTTCTTTGGGAATGATCAGTTCTGCTAACGTCCTGAGTCATCTGAAGCCACTGGTGACCAATAAGCTCCCAGCCTCAACTCTGGAAATGAACATCTGAGAAAAGATGCTCACAGGTGTCCTCCGTCATATGCGTTGCTAATGTCATATTACAAGCAATAACATCTACATAACTTAACAATAACAGGTCTTAACAGCCATCCTTTTAAGCTTCAAGTATTGCAGACACTCAGTGCCAACACAAACTTAAACTGAAACAATGTTTTACGACAAGAAAAGCTGAAAATGTGAACTGCTACAGTTTTGTTGATGCAGACACCAAACCATGGAGGTTCACATGACAGCCGAAGCAAGAGCGACGTAGAGATCAGCTCTGTCGCCAACTGCAGGTGTGATTAAGAGGCTTCGTCTTACTTTCAGAGTCTGTTTAGCCATTTAATGATTACGAGCAGTTTGTTTTGTTGCAAGCAGCATATGTGCAAATGCAGGTTAAGGAACAACATCTGCATTTATGTTTGATCTGCAAATCAGCCATATGATAACACCTTGGCCTATCTTGGCTATTTATGCACAGCTGCAAAGCATGCAAACGTTTAAATTAATCAAAAACAATATATAACAGCCAGAGAATAAAATGAACAACAATTTTGAATGAAGTCAAGGAAAAACTGCAAGATGGTGGTGCTTTTTATGATTATAATGCAAAAAGTGGTAAATAGAATATTGTTGTATGTTACTGCTTATGGCTGGGTGTAGACAATAGACAGTCCAGACGTTTGTTGTTTGTAATTACAAACTATGCCTAAAAGCTGTGGTTTTTCAAAACTCGGTTCCCAGGCTTTAGGAACAAACTCCAAAGGAAAGTTTTCTGTTAGCTCATAAAAGCAAGCAGAATGCAGCCGCAGATATTGAAATAGAACATGTCTGACTGTGAAGCTGATTATACGCCCTTTTTCTGATGACTGCAGCCTGTGGGAAGCTGCCTGTCTGTTAATTAACAGTCTTCACAAATAGGAGAAGTGAAAGCTTCGGGGGGGATCGAACATAATTGCATGATGATTTGCACCGAGGACTCAAAAATCTATACATATGAAATTTAAGGCCATTGACATGAGTGAATTAGGATAACAATGCAGGATGGTCAACGCAGGAAAGCAAGTTATTGATTTGTCTTGTTTTTGTTGTAGATAAGCTGTCTAATCTCCTCCTCCAGGTGTAGATTTTTAAACTGCAAAAAAGAGGAAAAAGGGCTGCACAGAAATGAGATTTTCATTTACTGGTAAAAAACATTGGCAATCATGATCAGGTTTCATGCAATCAGTGACCATTTTTTGGTTTGTTTGAGCATTTAAGCTAATAGGGATGGATAGCAAATGACACTCACTGGCTCTGTATTTGGTCCACCTTGCTAGCCACCTTGCTAGCACCAGGTTGGACCTCCTTTTGACTTCAAAACCACCTGAATTCCTTGTAGCATAGATTCAACAAAGTGTTGGAAACGTTCCCCAGAAATGTCGTGTCCTTATTGACATGACAGCATCACACAGTTGCTGCACATCTATGATGCAAATATCTGCCGTTCCATGTTCCCGTCATAGATTCTTGCACATGCATTAGTTAGGGTGCTATTATTTATTAACGCCGTCCTTTTGGGACACAAATGATTTTCTACAGGTTTTGGTTTTACTTATCTGTCTGTCTGTTGAACCTTTCATTGCTTAAAAGTATGTTTTGTGTCCACACGTATGAGTTCCATAACTATGGGCGGAGAAATGACATCAGCAATGCGCGTTGTTATTGATCAGCCGTATCTTTAAGCGTCTCACCTCTGGGTGGTTTACATGATTTTGTTCAACAACATTACCTGTGTTTCTATTTTATGTGGGATTAGGGACAACATGTGAACCCCACAGACAGGTCTTACCCAGAATTCAAACCATGCCTTCCTGATTTGAGTTGACGATGTTAACTAAGATGCCTCCGTTTTATTTATCTATGCTGTTTAACGCTGACACCAACATCACTCAGCGCTCGTGTAAAGCAACATTGACCCCTGTTGTCCACGCTTCAAGTCATTGCCAGAGGATGGCGATGTGCTTCCTTGATACCCTCCGGTCCGATGTGAAAGATCTTTCACAGTTGCACATTGATTAATGTATTAATATCACAGCATTAATTAATTTACCCTTTAATTATCCTGCCTTGAAAGCTCGCTGCCTGCTTGCCCTTCTCTGCATTTGGAGGTCAAAACAAGAACAAAGCCATGGCGAGCATCGTTTATAAAAGCACTGGCCCACACAATGACATACTGGCTTTTATTTCAAACCCTGAATTTAAAGGGTAAACATGCAAAGTGTTTAAATAAATGAATGAATTCATTAACAAAGACCTTTGTGGCTAATTATTTCTTCCAATGCCGCTCGTCTGAGTTGCATAAAAGCCTCTCTGAGTTTCAGTATGACTGAACGAGCTGCTCTGAAAGCTCAAATATTAAAATCATGAGCTTTAATCGAAGCTTTTTCTCCTCCCATCCATGGATCAGTCAAATGTAAAAGCCACTTCTCTGTGACAAGCTAATATTTAACGTTATGCTGCCTTTTATTTCTAAAGGTACAAAATCAGGCAGTGAAACATTGTGTCATATACATATGAAGGTCATCGGTGAACATGACATCCCTAAAGGAGGTCTGGGAGGTTTAGAGACCCCCTGAAAGTTCTTTGACATCTCACCACATTCAGGCAGGTGCAGAAACAGGCAAAGAGGGATGAGGAAGCTAGAAAAGATCCTGGAAAAGTCACTGGAGGAGTAAAATCTGTTCTCTGTGGCCTGAAGCTCTCATCCAGCAGATGAATATTCAAAGAGAGCTCACCTGTGGTACCTGCCAAACCTGCAGGATCTCCATCCTATAAACCCCACTCATTAGTTCATGGTGATGTTTTCATTTATTTTTATTTTTTAGCCTTTATTTACCCAGGAAATGTCCCATTGAGATACTAGATCTCTTCTTCCTGGGGACTCCTGTGCAGATTTAAACCAATGCTAATTCCAACTGGATGACACACGTTTATCTTATGCATTTTCACCAATGAATATAATGTCCACCTTGATCAAATAAATTCAGTTTTGTGGGCCTCTCCAGTCATTCGTGGATATCTTCTGCCTCTAGCTGTTCCCCTCATTTCTGGTTTCTAATGAATGCACTGGATTACTTGTTTTTCTCCAACTTATTGACAAATCCCATTGCTCTTGTTTCATTAAAAACAAAACAAAACAGGAAAAAGAAAATACTTTATTGAAGCCGTCCATCTCCTCCACAGTAAGAAAGGATTGTGTAAAAGGAAGAAAAAAAAAAAACGCATGAGCAAAACTATTGTGCTTTCACATACTGAGGAGTACTGTAAATAAGAACACTTGAAGCAATTGTGCAACAAAATGAAACGGCGGCGCAGAGTACAATGCTTACTCTGCAAACTATTTCCAACTGGGTGACTTATTGTCAGGCTCCATTGTTTCAGGCATCCCAATAAAACCTGGCTTTCAAACTCCATGTTGGCACCCTGTCTTTCCCAGCAGAGAATACTGCCGTCTCTCCTTGTGAAGAGAATAATCAGCTAAGCGCTTGATTGATCAACTAGCACGACATGAATCATGTAGATTCTATACGCTATAAACCCAGTTTAAGCTCTTAAAACCAAAGAACATCTGAACAAACAGCTATGTTCAGAGCTGGGATCCATGTCTCACCATTAGCAACGCTCTCTCCCCAGTTTCCCTTCTCCCACTGTGTCTCAGCCTCGCTCTGTTTCAAAAGGACACATGTTTCCTGCAGACACTGTGGCACTGCATTGGTATTCTGCTCTCAGATTAG
Organism: Arrhamphus sclerolepis; assembly: GCA_037176975.1. Taxonomy (NCBI): domain Eukaryota; kingdom Metazoa; phylum Chordata; class Actinopteri; order Beloniformes; family Hemiramphidae; genus Arrhamphus; species Arrhamphus sclerolepis. Next base: position 9,976,335 of record JBAMYA010000010.1, read on the forward strand.
CCAACGGCCAGGCAGCAGAACCTGCTCCGAGCAGCCAGACAGCAATCTGACACAAAACACCGAGACATAAGGAAGCGGAAGGCTTCAAGGATTACGGCAACTGTGAACATTAGACAGGCAGAAATTAACAGAGAGAGCTACATGGCTCTCTGGCAGTGACATTATTTTATTTATGAGCCTAAAAGCAGCAATAATTTTATCAGACGAAAAGTGCTTCATAAACACAATCTGATTTGATCAATGAAAAATCATAGATTTTTGTTCAGCCAACAAAGGAAAACTAAGCACTTAAGAACTTTCTAATCATGTCGGTGTTATTTCTTTTATATGTTACTTTTGACCAATCAAAGGCAATCTGAACAAAATAGCTTGATTGTGTTGATTTTTTTTTGACAAATCGCATCAGTGATTCAACTTTTCCTCTTCAAACACTAATAATAAGTCATTTCTTCAGTCAGGACAAGGTGAGAGTTACAGGGAGAAAATGGACAGATGAGAAAAAGATGGGGGGATAAGTGCAGGAGGTGTAGGACTAAAGCGCTGACAGCTGGCGAAGGCAAAGGAGTGATAAGGGAAGCAAGGGAGTGAAATCACGAGGGGGTAAAGATGGGGAGTAAGGTGTGGAGAGGTTGAGAACCCGGACAGCCTTGGGAGAGAGGGTGAGAGGAGGGAGGTACAAAATCGAAGGACAAAGAGAAAAAGAGATGGATGAACATGAAGGTGGAGGGTGAAAGGAAAAAACAGGTATGGAAACAGGACGTGTCATTGAAGGAGGGAACGAGGGGTTTAAAACAGAACAGAGCTTGACATGAGCTGACACACCAAGAGCAAAGTAAGGTGAGAGCGGTGTGAAACAGGTGGGCTTAGGAGGAAAGGAAGAAAGGAAGGAGTCCCTGGTTGATGCAGAACAAGGATTCGAGGTCAACATCACTGTTTTATTCTGGCTCCTGGGGTCTGCTTAAGAAAGCGGGTTATGTACAAACTCTGAGCGTGTTCAAGGGAAAAAGGGGGGAACTCATTCTCAGAGTTTGTTGAGTCAGAGTTGTTTTTTTTTTTTGAACTCGGAGTTTATTGAACCTCTTTTCTGAAAAAGGCCCCTGGGCTGCTTACGCTGGTTTGGATAAGAGAGGACCGCATCAATGATTCATCTACATGGCCCACACCCATCACTGCCTGTCCCCGGTCTCTGCGAGTCCTGTCCCATCATGCTTCACTGTTGCTGAGTTTAGTCTGACAGAATCAGGGTGTCAGGTGTTAATAAAATATGTTAGGTCAGACCATCAATGAGGGCTGATAAGCAACACACTCTTCACTTGCACAAGGCAGAAAAGCTAATATATGCATATATATATTATATATACATATATATGTGTGTGTGTGTGTGTGTTATGACACTTAACGCATTGTTGCCACATGTACGTGACCTTCATGCATGCTGCTGTGTAAATGCTGCACTAAAGTGTTTCATATTAAAGTCTCAAGTGTGTTAAAGCTAAAATGTTGTCTGTTAACTCGCTGAAATTTCTGATACAACCCCAGAACCAAAGATGCTGTGAAAAAAAAAGCACAACAAAACAACCAAAAAAGAATGAAAATGCAAATGCAAAGACTGTCATCCACTCGTATGTTGTTTCCAGTAGAACACGAAGAACATGTCGGATATCCCACTCCAGCTACTGGTCTATGTGGTTCCATCTGGTGTTCAAACTCTCTCTGATTATATTTAATAATCATTTGATAAGACGCTTGTTCGTGTTTAGCTCTCAGTTATGCCCTAGTTATGTCAAAGCTCTTTTAACAACCTCAGTGTTTATAGAGATTGCTCACTTGGCATGTTTGATTCTATCGATTCAACTTTTCTGGGATTGGAGTTATACATTTTGTCACCATGAGAAGAAGGAAAAGACATGACCATTGTATTCAACATGTAAGGGTTTATGTCGCAAATGTTGACTTAAAATCATCTGATTCCTACCAGATTAACTAATTAGATTAATACAACTTTATATGCACAAACAAAATAAAATGTGTGACATGTTGCCATAATTTATTTTATAAATATTAACACAAAATGGAGAATGATGGTAAGTAGCATCCAGGGGCTGCAAATCAAAAGTACTTTATCGATTGTCATGATCTTTATGAATGTTTTAGCAGTTTGCTGTGCTGGAACAGCCGAGGGTGTGTTAACACAACGCCATGGAGAAAAATAAGAAAAAGAAAATGCTACTTTGAGACACTTATAAGTCATTTTCCAAACTATTTAGCCTTTTGTTCTACTATGAAAAAGATTCTACACAAGCAGAACAACAGAAAATCGGCAATCTTCCCAGGAAATCAGCGTTACTTCAAGTTCAGACTGCATTTCAGCCCCGACGTACTCACAGAGGCCTGAACACTGTTTAACGTTTACCACAAGTAAAACAGAAAACATACTGACTGTATGTCAGAACCTTCTGGACTTCTGGAACAAGACGTTTCAGACAGACAACATCCCATGGTCTGGACACCATGCGGGACTGACAACTTCCTCCACGTCAACAACATACGTTTGCCCGCCCACTTCAACTCTACAGCAACTACTGAGCAGTGGTAGTACAAGAGTTCCTCACCTTCCTTGCAGTACTTCCCCTTGAAGCGGGTGTGGGTGCAGTCACAGTGAACTTCTCTGTATTGAATAGAACAAAACCCTCCATTGAAGCAGGGGTTCTGTTTGGTGCAGAGGTACTCCAGGTCGCTCTGAATGCCCTGGCTGTTCAACAACGTAGGAGGCATCTCTCCCACCTTCAGATTGGAGATCAAGCCCTGGAAGGGTGGCTCGTACTTGACCGTGCTGGACGTTAGTGCAGAGAGGCGCACATCAGGTGGGATTCCACCCACGAACAAGTCACTGACCACAGCCATTTCCTTCCTCTTCGACCGAACTTCAGCGACTTTTGTCTCCCCATCCACCATTAGCAAGGTCTCACGAAAGTTGCGGGTGAGCAAGACCATGTGCCAGCGGTCGTCGTTCACTTGGGTCTCCATGTGTAGCGTGGCCGGCTCGGCGCAGTGAATGGCGAAACGCAACTTAAGGCGCCCGCCAGCGATCAACAGTTCCAAGAAGTCACAGTTCCCGCCATCATCCAGGTAGAGTACCAAGGCTTGGCTGACGTTTGACTTGAGGCTGAAACTCAGCTCACCCACTGATCCAGCTTCCCAGCGCCCGTAGCGAGCGTACTGGCCTGGCGCCCCGCCGAACTCCAGCATCTCCACTGCAGTGAGCATGTCGAAAAGGACGAGCGACCACAAGGGCCAACAGAGGAACCTTAAGCCTCTCGTCATAATAAAGGTGGCAGTGACCATCTAATGTGCCGCAGAGATAAGGCCTAGCTTCACTCTGGAGATCAGATTTTAAATTTAAACCAGAATTGTTTTAAACAGCACTATTGGTTAAAAGCGATTCTCGCAGGAGCCCTTTCCTGACCAATCAGCAGTTTCTTCTCCTCCTCAGTGCTCTAGTTCTCGTCTTTATCCTGACTCTCTCCTTTGTGTCTCCATCAGTTGGTGTCTCTGGAAAAGATGAATTGCAGAAGAGTAAAGTGGAGGAATAATAATTTCAGAACAGTGGATTTTTCTTTTTCTTTCTTTTTTTTCCCAAAAAGTCTCTATCCTCAACCAAAAATAGTCTGTTTGTCTTTACAATCCAGAACAGTTTCCAGGAAATTTCAGCTGCTGCCAAAAGCTTGTGGGAAGTGCAATCTTTGTTTTTACAGGAGTGTAAGCAGAAGAAAAGAGGGGGAGCAGTAGAGTTTATGGGTATCACAGAGCTCTCTGGTGTCTGCTGGGACAAACGATGCTTTCACTTCATCATGGATCGACTTGTCTCCAAAACCAAGTGGAACGTGGACATTTATGCAGCTGTGAGTCCCTTCATCATCGTGGAAGGTGGCAACCTGGAAGAAAAAAAAGAAAAAAAAAAAAGATTATCAGTCAACCATGGTCACAAAAATGATCAAATTACAATGTTAGCCGCTGCAAATTCTGACGTTAGATGTCATGGTTTCAGATTAAAGCTTTAATACACAAACAGCATTCAGACAAGCGGCACATAAGATCATAAATCTGTAAAGGGTTTTAACAAAAAGAATGTTTTATAGGCAGTACAGAGATCGATCACGATGTAGACTCTTTTGCAGAAGCAGCGCATATTCATAAATCAAAAATTAGCATTGTGGCGCAGACACTATGATGAAGCATATGCAAATGCACACATTATTAAATTAAATGTAATTCAGGAGAGCTGTAGAGTCAATTGCTGTGTGAAAAGCCGATCTTGACCCCGGAGCTCGACCTAATCCCCAGCTATTAATTCATGAGTGAGATTTAATTTCCACCATAGAGTCTACATTTAATGCTAGCCTCAACCCTGTTCATGCTCTCTTGCACCATCCTTCATTACTGCAATGTGACAACAGTGATGACGCGGACACACAGGGAAGAGAGAGAGAGAGGGAGAGAGGGAGGAATACACGGAGAGAAAGCGGCTGCATAATCACGATCTCAGAAGGGCAAAGCTCAGCATCGATGGAGGAAGATTAGAGCGGACAGAGGGGACTGACAAAGCTGTGAGAAACAGTGAGGAAAATGGCAACAGAGCTGTTTATCTTCAGGTTATGTTCTTTTTTGTAGAGAGAGAGAGAGAAAAACAACCTACAGCTTAAAGATGGACCTAGTAACATGAAAGCACAGCCTATGGACCCATGAGGCTTTGCAACATTTGAAAATTAAACACATACACCTACCTACAAAAAAAAAGACCACTGGGAAACTAATATTTATAAATTTGTCACAGCTAGTTTTGTAGTGTTGAATAAAGCTAATATGAAGAACTTCTGCAAAGTCAGCATGCAGGCTAGCATAACCCGCGCTCAAAAGTTAGCTATGATTAAATAATAGCGCACGCGTGACTGTCCTCTCATTATCTGATGAGTTTTAAATTAGCTTCTTCAGTATGTCTTCAAAATGTCTTTTATGTTATTTATAAAAATATATCTATGCACACAATACAGCTGTTTAACACTCGTGTCCTGTAAGTACTTGTTCTTGTATTTAATCAGTTCTGACCAAGACTGAGTATTTCCTGGAAAATATGATTTTGTCCTGGCTGTTTTTTTGTTTGTTTGTTTGTTTGTTTGTTTTTGCCCTTGAAGACACCAGAAACCAAATGAAAACCATTTGGATTCTAAACTTTTAGCTTTTTTAGGTTATTTGCTGACTTTTTCATCACTTTTATGCTAGCAGTTTTCGTTTTTATCATAATACTTTGTGTGTCTTGGAAAATGCTGATACGAGGCTGATAAAAATAAATATATAAAATTAAAATACAACAACAACAAACAAAAAGATAGTTTTGCCCTACTGGTGAAAATATTTGGAAGAAAGAAAAAACATGTATTTCATGTATTACCTGAAAGAAGACGTTTTCTGACATATAAAACTAAATAAATAAGTAAATGAAGAAATGCATGATTAAATCCATACTTTAATAAATAAATAATTTTGAAAGAATAACAATAAATAACATCTAAAAATAAATATATCAGTACTGTTTACAAATATAAATACTGTATCACACTCATAAAAAATAAACAAACAATATGTTATAAATAAAAGCATTGATTAATAAATAATAATTGCTTTATTACATAATCTTTACAACATTAATATGATAACTGATTTGCTCTGGCAATGAACATACCCTTTAGCTAGTATTTATTTATTTTAATGATGTTAAGGAATTAAATGATCTAAGTTTGGTACCACTTTTGTAAGCAGGCATATTGTGATTATATATAATAATTATAATATAAACAGCATATTAACCTCACCAAAAACATGAAATGGTACTGATGTTGGATTTGGAATAATCTGTAGCAGAACTAGATTCACTCCTATTTCCTCCTGATTGAAGACTCTTTACTGTAAAAAAGTAGCATTTCTTGGTCTTTTGCTATTGTTGCTGACATAAAACGTGCCATGTAGAACTTTATAGTTAAAGATACTGTTAGGATTGAGCGATTTAGCTCAATGGCTAAAGGAAAAAAGAAACCCAACAACAATAAGCAGGAACCAGCATTTTCCAAGAAGCCAAGGCAGAAGACACATGTCTGAATGTTCGAATGTATAATATCCATAAGAAGACCTCAGAGACCTGGAGCTCAAGAACCATTAAAATGTGGATCATCACAAACCAACTCTACCTAATTTAATGTAACTAAATACCAAGCAGTTGTTCAATAACGACATATTTTCCTCCTTTTCTGTCACTTTCTTCCACTTAGTCAGACTCAGGATGTAATTTAAATTGCATAACTGTAATCTCTCTGAGTTCATTGGTTCTGAAATTGTTGTGTTTTTCGTCATTTACATTTCAAGGCACAGATACTTCAGTCTAAAGTCATCAGCAGACTTTTCTTGACTGTGCAGAAGAAGGTGATGAAAGGTACATGTTTGGGCCAAGAGAGAAAGAGAATGAAGCCATCTGTTCTAGAGAGCAGTCACTAAACGGTATTGGTTGTTCCACATCCAACACAACCTAGACACGACTGGTCTTAGCGAGCGGAAAGATCCCAAAACCAACAAGTGGTTAAATGCATGATAGTTTACAAACGGAACCACAGATGTGGAGTCTGAGACTGTCCTGTGCAGAGATGGCAGTGATCCCAAATGATGTTGGGTGATGGAAGTAAGAGGACGCAAGTATCACCCCAAATGAAAAAAGTGATAGTGGTCTGTAGACACCCTTCGCTGCGCTGACCTGGCCCCTGGCCCCTGGCCTCTGGTCCCAGCAAAGCTCTCCAACCTCCATAATAACATGCTGGTCATGTGAGCCACCACTGACCCATTTCATTTCACATCATGCCATCGGGGATGCTGGCAAAGTCTTGACAGAAACTGTTATGAAAAAAATAAATAAATGAAAAAAAAGGTTTTGGCTTTCTACGCACCACAGTGGAAAGTGTCCCATTTATTATTTGGGTTCCCCCACTTGAGATAAAGATTTGATGTGTTAAAAATAAACAACAACAGAACATCAGTGAAAGCTGTGGATAGATACAGCAGGTATGACTTTATATCTATAGAAGTATGTGTGGTCTGGGGAGGTTTTGCTGAATCTATTCTTTGCTATCTTGTTATGGAAAAATGAGCTGTTGTGCATGCGCCCACATTTGCATTAGGCAACTGGCATAAATGAGTGGTTTCATTTTTAATCCATCTCTTGCAGAGCTCCACCTTGCCCCCCAGGTCTGCAGCGTCCCCACAGACCCGTCTACACCTGTTGTGTGGTCCTTTGCCAAGCTTTCATCTCTCTTCTTCTGCAAACATTCAGCTCAGAGACTGAAGAGACGCTACGCTGAAGTCTGGTTTGAATAATTCACTGCCCATCAGTGTAACATCGTTTTTAGTTTTTATTTTTTTTTCATTTTCTCTCCCTAAGCGGTAACCCTTTATTTGGAATTATAAATATGACAATGAAGCGCTTTTCGAGTGCCATAATAAAGGAGCAGCAAATAAAACATTTATGCAGTGCAATAATGTCAACAAAGTATAATAAAGGTGTAGCTGGGAAAATTTTCTCATGTGCTCGTACACTAATGCATATATATTCTAAAGTTTCCACATAAAGACAAGCAGGCACTCACGCACCACGCACGCACCGAGCAGGAGCCATTAATCCTGGCCAGTGAGAAGCTCACCAGTGTACCATCCGTCAGCATAAAGCTGCTGTGGCTGCTGCTACTGCTGTGCTCTAATTAACCAGAGCAGCATGCAGGCTCACTTTTAATACCACTGGTCAAGAAGGAAAACAAGGATTTGGAAAAAAAAACAACAAAAGCGCTAGAAGCATGAATTTCCAAAAGAAACATGAGCAGAGAGGCTGCAGCCTTGACACTGAGGGTGTTATACTCAGTTTGTGACTTTGTCGGTTTTGAGACAACCTGTACGTTTAACGACATGCAGTTCAGATTTGCAGGGAACTGTCACAATCACAGACATAGATTAAAGTAGAATTATTAATGGTGTGGCCGACTGCGCCACCTTAAACCAGCTGTGGACCTCCTCCTGTGAGTGGTGTCATGAAGACTTGGCGGCTGAGCTGTATGTCTCAGATACTTTGGACAAGGCGCGTCACAGAGACGTCATTAAAACCTCAAGATATTGTGTCATCTTAGCAAAGAAAACATTGTATAATGACTCCTATAAGCACAGATCAGTCTGCTTTAAACTAACACGAGGCGTCATTTTTAATTAAAACAGCACTGTGGACTTTTGCTGAGTTCAGTTCTTTGGCGCCCCCTGTAGGCCACCAAGGGTAAGTTGCTCTTACAAAACTGTAAACTGATTCAGTTTTACTTGGTCACATCCTCAGTTGCTCTCTCTCTTTCTTCTGTCGTTACTTTCTTGAGCATCCAGAAGGATCAGGGACAGATCAGGGAACTACTCCCGTCTGGGCACCGATGATCACAGCACAAGACGATGCTTTGCAAGTATGTCTTAAAATGAAATTAAAACCAATATTGTGACCTGAAAGAAAAGAGTCCTATGCTCCACTTTAAGTTTTGTCTTCAGTAACTGAAAAATGGTGCTCCGTGGGGTTAGATGTGACGGCCGTGAGTCCACACAAGCCCAGGCCCCAACACTAGCATCCTTTTTGTTTGACATGACAGGATATGCTTTTTCTCGTCATCTGTTTCTTTTGTCCCCTGAACCCCCGTAAGTCTGATCCAAGCTTGTCTTGGTTTCATCCATTCACAGAATCTTGCTCATTAACACGGCTGGCCTTTTTGGACGCGGCGTTTGATTTGGAGGCTTCTCTGTTTTTGAAATTTACACTTCTTTCGGACAATGTACCAAGTGGTTGATTTCTTTTTCTCTCTTAGACTCGTGTTGTTTCATTTCCTTAGCTTCCATTTGCACTGATATCTCCTTGGACTTCATGTTGGTAGATCCAGTCAAACAAGTGCCAAATGCCAACTCAACACCTGATATCGTCCACTGTCCACTGAGATGGCAGAGACAAAATGCGCTTCTCTGTTTCTTATCTGAGTCGCACCTCGACTGTACTTACACACATTAACAAATACTGAAACCGAACTGACAGTACAAGAATCCATTTATCTTTTTGCTGCTTACACATCCACTCAACTGAGAGAACATGTGCCATATGGCAGAAAAACGATTCAAAATGCATTTAAAAATAAAAAGGCATTATAATATTCCACTCTCATAGAAACCCCTGCAGAAGTTCAGGGACGCTTCTGGAAGTTACTGTCTAATAACACATTAAGCTAACCGCAGATGCAGGCTAAAGCTCTATCACACAAAGAAGAAGCCAAGCGTGAACATAATCCAGGAATGTCACCATTTTTTTTTTTTGAGTCAAAGCTCATTTTTAAATCGACTGGGACAACTGGGAAGCATTCCTGATCAGAAGAAAAAAGTAAAAAGAGTCCAGGCATTGGACAGGTCTTCCTGCAATCAAGAACCTACATCATGAAATGAAAAAGAAAAAAAAAAGAAGACAAAGACTCTTGTGAGCAGATGCTTTTATTCAACATGGGTTTACTAGCTTTGATCAGTCTCGTCAGCTGAGACCTGTTAGTGCGCAGCTCTGGTTTTTAGGGTTTAACTGCATTCATCCCTGATGAAGAGATGCTAATTAAACGGGTCAAGGGTTCAAAGCTTCTCCGTTTGCTCTGCAACACGGAGATTACTCTCTTGCGGGACTTGCTTCTCCTTTTTTGCCACGACACTTTGACAGAGCGAATCATGGTAGATGAATGTATTTGCTCTGCAGGATGAAAGGTTGCGAGGGTGTAAAGAGAAGACAGTCAAGGGGTGGGCGCCAAAGGGACGGGGAGAAAAGTCCACTACACTGATCAAACTGCAGTACGTTCTGGGGTGCACTTTAGACTCATCACTCACAGGTTATTCAAGACTGGAAAAGGTTATTTTACACAAGCCGAGCTCATGCAACATCAAAGTCACATGAATCCCTCCCTTGTGGAATAAAACATGCATCAAATAGGGAAGTGACAGCAAAGGTCTACAGAGGCACACATGTCAGCGTTAGCAAGTTACTCAAGGGCATTATTACATCCTTGATAAGGCCAGCAAAATGGTGTGTGTGTGTGGGGGGGGGGGGGGGGGGGTCAGAGGGAAGAGAGGAAGAGAGGAAGAGAGAACATAAGGCATGAAAATGAAAAAAGAAAAGAAAAACTGGTGACACTCAGCTCGTCATGCCACTTTGAGAGGCTGATGCACTGACATGCATTCACACACACACACACACACACACACTGACCTCTGCCACGTTGTTATGTACAGAGACTGAAGCAGACATAGAAGCTTGTTTTTTGCACACACTTCAGCATTAGCATGTGGCTGAGCGCTTATCCAAGCTCCTCTTTATCACATTCTGAATTTATCCTTCTATTAACATTAAGCTTTTATTTCACCCGGTCCTGACCTTTCAGAACCGTAAACCTCTGTACACTACAGCTGTAAATGCAAATGATTCTCACTTGACTGTCATCCACACTCAAGTGAATTCGGATTCTGTGCCCGTACACTGCAAAACCTGATTTCTAAGAAAGAAAGAAAATACTTGTTTCAAGGAAAATGGTCTTATTTTAAAAGCATACATCTCATTTGAAGAACTCTTTTTTGTTTTTGCTTAATATGAGACATTTTGACTAGATTTAGGAATACTATCCTAACATTCCTAAATCAGGTTTTGCAGTGTACAGCCATGCTATCACTACTGATGTATGCCAGTCATGACATATGCACATTTTAGGCCAATGATCGGTGCATTTATGAAACAACCAAAGACAAATCGGACCTTTAACTTTACAAGCATTAAAAAAAAGCTTAACTGAACTGTGTTGATCCACGATATATCTCTGCATTCACTAATGTATATGCGCAGGGTCAGTTTTATGGACCGTCTCTAGGAAACTGCAGTTGACACTGAAGGAGGCTGCAACTGCATGTGCACAAGCATGCAGGTTAAGAGTAACTCCGCTCTACGTTCATCATAAATTTCATATACCTGATGCACATTGAGCACTTTTTTTTTTTTAAATACATGGGCACATATGTATAAATCCACAGTTAATATTAAATAACATGCTACATGCTGCCTGTTAATTAAAGTTACTCTGTGGGCAAAATGGAGCCACAGAAGCCACCTTCTGCCGTCAGTCAAAAGCAGAAACGGCAGAAGGTATAAAGTCTATGGTTGGTGAAGGCCCCGAACACATACACCTCAGATATGTCAAATTCACCTTTAGAAAGAAAAAAAAGAGAGAGAAACAGTCAAAAAGAGGAGAATGATCTGCCTTCGGCACCAAATATGTTAAAACTTTAATGTCTCCCAAGGGCAGCCATTAGACTCATGACAAGGATAATTGGAATTTATAATGGATAAAAGTTAAGCATTAACTATAACTGGACAAAAGCATCTGAAGTCGCAGCTGTGGTCGTGTGCAGTGGCAGCAGAGGAACAGTTTACATCAGTACGCACGAATGTATACAGACTGAAGACGTACGTCACACAGAACACTGAGAGGTTTGGTTGAAAATGAACTATATCATAACACAAAGGAATGAGAAATAACGAGCTGATAAGATTTTATTCCCAAGCAAGGGCAAGATAAACTCAAGAACTTTGGATAGGATATCAGCACAACAAAAGTTGTTGTTTTTTTGCATAAAACAGACATCTGGATATATTGCTAAGGCCGATGGAGGTTTTTATGGTTGCAAACGAATGATAGAGATCAAAATAAAATAAAAAAAACACATGCACACAGGAGATCTGGGGATCGACCAAAGCAATAAATCTGTGCCTGGATATTATGCTCAACCTTTCAGCTTGGAGATTTCCACTGATGTTAGGATGTCAATATGATTACTAAGAGTCAAGGCCCACAGATATCTGCAGCAGGTGAGCAATGCGTTTAATTTCGCAGACCTTGTAGACTGTGATCCTATTATTGGCCTCTCAATTCACTCTCTGCACTTCCTATAGTGGCATATTGATTTGGGTAATATGGTTGAAAGCTGCGTCTCACAAAAGACTTCTCTCAAAACTATTCTCAAACAGTTCTCAGTATCCAGTACGATTTTTATTCCACTCTCCTCGCTCCTTTGAGCACGTTGGTAGGAAGTAACTGATGAAAAACTGAATGGGCAGCACTCTGAAAACATTGATTCAGTCCCCCTTTAGTTCAGCTCTACGTGTAAGAGGAAAACGGACATGCGCAGGCATGCAGCATCACTTTAATCAGAACAAAGAAGCGGCCAGAGTTGGGCTTGAAAGATCAGAGGATGCACCTGATTTCTGCAGATACATGTGTAGTCATGGACCTAGTAAACTATGAGAGGGATCCTCTACAAAATGTGGAGGACTGAGCTCTGAGCCTCCATGAATGGCACAAGTGGTGAATAAAATATTACATCAGTTATCAGTCGTGCCACCTGAAACCTCTCAGTGCAGCAGCATTTACTACCGAAACCAAGTGGAAAACCTGAAAAACACGGGTCAATACGAGATGCAGCAGCCGTGGCCACGCAAAATCCATCCGTGTTGGAGAGGCTCCGAATGTTGTCTCGGGAGAATAATGTGAAATGCTGATGATCACATTATTTTTGAAATAATGTCAATATGCTGGATTATTGATGTAGCTTCTTCACAGAAGTTGGAGATTGTTTTGTTTTCCGCATCCTTACAAGTCTCAACACACAGCTTTAACCACTTACAGGTCTTGTAGTTTGTGTTTTCATTGAACGCATCCTACATTTTAATATTGAACATACTGAATCTGGACCTCTACAGTTTGCCCAGCTGGTCCACATGTGCTCGACCAGGTCTCCGGGGGAATCCTGTAAGGGGTTGTCTGGGACTCTGGAATACAGGGTCCTTTGGTTCCGGCTGTTCTGTCCCTGTACGAGCAGAGAGAGTCTACACTGCTGGTAGTGAGTGGAGTAGGAGTGGTTGAGTCACTGAGTGAGTGATTTGGATTCTGTCGGGGCCACACTTCTGTCAACAAATCTGTTCACAAGTGTGACTAACGGAATTCAGTTTGGTGGCCTCAAAGTTCCATCTCTGCTTTTGCAGATATGTCCTCTGTATGCACAGTCCCATCATTTCCTTCACATTGAATTTTAAACTTCAAATTTCAATGAAAAAGGAAAGTATCCAGTATCCAGCCTCTCTACACACACATATACGTATATATACATGAACACACACATACACATCAGTAAAGCATAACATTACTCATTATGAACAGTCCTCATCTTATTACAGCGCTGCCTCCCAGCATTCTCATTAATCCTATTTTGGCACTTGGCACCTACCTAAAAACAATTTTGCAGACCAGTTTACACGTCCAGATGATGATGACATCATGGCTTTGGCAGCTTCTGATAAGCTAATTGAAAACATTTGAGGTAATTGAAGACACACCTCAAACGCACCTCAAACGCACTGCTTCCTAGTGTGACATTCGTGCTAAAATCTATGAAAGTAACTGACATATTAGGGGACAGAATCGTGGACGTCCACCAGTTCAGGTCTTCCTTGGGTATAATTTCCAGATGCTCATCTATTCAAACAATTATACACAGAATTATATATATCACCATGGGAATGTCCAGCCATGCTCGGGGTCACGCTCTGGGTTTCTGTCAGCGTGTGTTGGAGTGGATGCTATATAACTAAACTTGAATTTAATTCAGTGTCCAATGTTGCAAAATGTGCGTATCAACCCCCGAACTAAAGTAAAACACCTTGTGAGGATGCTGAGTCCAGTAACTACACAGGTTATAAGGCCAAGAGCAACAAAAAGCCATTTTATAGTTGTTTTTTTAACAGAAACAGGGACAGAAACCTTAATTTCTGGAGACATGCATGTTTGGCCATAATGACCATCCATACATTGGGGTTAAAAAAAAAAATTGAGGAAGCTTGCAAGCCTGGGAACACCATCTCAAGACATGAGTCAGGAAGTTCAGGTTTGGGTGTAAATGGGTCTTCTGAATACCCAGTGACTTGTAGCACACCACCAAATTAGTTCCAAAGTGACTTAGGGACAACAAAGTCCGTGTTTTGAAGTGGCCATCCCAAAAGCCCTGACTTAAATCCTACAGAAAATGTACGAGCGGAGCTGAAAAACACAAAGGAGGAATGGACCAAACTTCCAGAAAACTAAGTCAAAAGCTGGTGGAAGGACACGAGTCGCTCGCTTTAAAGCAGCGCCTCACGTAAGGCACAAACAAAGGAAATGTATGTAAACTTTGGACTTTGAAGGAAGCAAGAAAAAAAACAAGATCTCTTTATTCTTATTATTTTTGGCAAATATAAATACTTTTGGTAATTTTAACAATCATAAAACAGGAAGTGGATGGTCTGATTTAATGTTGGGGCGGGGGGGGGGGGTTTATAAGCTGTCCGCAAACTTCTCGTCTTAAAAAAGTTATAATTTTCAAATGCAGCTACTTTATTGCACATTCATTTATTATTCAGGACTGCAGTCGGGAGTGAAAAACTTTAATATTTTCTTGTAAGTTGGTTTAAGTCGCTGGTGTAGCTATTGTTGCCGTCTGATTTATGTTTGGTGAAATCGTGGCTCCAAATGTGATGTTTGGTTGTTTGGTTGTTTCCTCTATAATTTAAGTGTCTGTCCAGGAGAATCTACAGAGGTGTTTGACACCACAGCTGCAGAATTGTTACATCTTACAAAAAAAAGGAAAGAAAAGCAGAATAAACAATTACAAAAATGCTTAAAGTACTTTTTTTGTTAATGACATACTGTGTATTGTGCATGTTCTGTTCATAAGTTCCAAATTAAAATGATGTTTTGTTAATCAGTAAAATAGCTCAGGTATACGAGATGACAGCTGTGTTTCCAATCATGTCTTTGTATAAAACAGCTGTTTTTAGATGATGGAGTGAGCGGCCCCACTACACCCGTCTTCCACGGCGTGTTGGGGGGTTTTTGAGATTGATCCTGAAGAGATGAGAGAGCAGCCTGAGAGCGCACGAACAGCAAAGCGAGCTGTCACTCTAAAACAGCATCACAGAGAGAAACGCTGAGCAAGCCAGAGGTTACCTGAGAGTCTGTAAAACTCATTTAAATCATGCCAAAACCTCTGTTTTATTTAGGCTGGGTAAAACCTCAACCTTTTTTTTTCTGTCACCTATTTCAAAGTTTTTAAGTCGGTTATCCAATCAGACGCCTTGTTCTCAAGTATGGACTTTCTCATATGTCCCCTTCAAGTATTTTATCTGCATTCACCACATTACACCAGCCATCTCTTTGATATAGTGTTTTATATGAATAACATTACCTACTCATTTACCCTCTTAAACTCCAGCTCACCACAAAAATAAGGGCTGAATCAAGGCATGGCGCCAACTGGGGCATTCAAGATCTGAAGCAAGCGCTCCCTTTGATCCTCAACTGTTACCAGGAGAGTAGAGGAGGAAATACTGTTTAGGAGGAAAGGAGGAGAGGAAACTGTGAGTAAAGAAGCAGCAAGTGAAGCTGTTTGGGAAGCCCAAACCTTGGCAAAAGCACACACACACACACACACACACACACACACACACACACACACACACACACACACTAACAACAAGTAGCAACACAGACAGGATTTAATGAGCGCATATTGATGTAGATGCCTTCCCAGGTGGCAGGGAGGCCATATGTGGAGACATTTGAGTCAAATGCCACGTCCTGGGAAGCTGGTCTGAAGGACAGGCACCAGTGACAGTAGCAGCGTGGAAAGTATTTCTCAGGTGAGCATGAACACGAGCGAAACCCCGGTCTGAGTCCTTCCTTTGTTATTAAGTATGTGGTAGCACCCATACTCTATCTAGACTCCAAAGCACGACTACCAACCCTGAGCTGAGACCAGGGCCGCAGGTTTTGGTCTGACTTCAGCTCCATAGATTTTTCAATTGATGTAACTTTGGGGTTACATCAACTGACGAACGTAGCATCTGTGAGCAAAAGTCATCGTAGCTGGTAAAAGAGTGCTGCAACAAAGTTACTAGAGAGGAACTTCATCTTTTCTCCAACTGAGGAGACGTACTGTACTCAGACTCAAGTTTAGTTATTGCTGACAGTGCAAAAGACTCGACACTGACAAAGGTGCCACTCTACAAAAAGGTAAGAGGTTGCTCGCTCCCTGGTTTGTAGAATCCATGAGAGCAAGATGAAAAACCCCAAACCGCTAGTAGGAATCTCGCTTAACCTGGAAGTCTAGTAACTCATGAGAGGAGCCTTCACAGATCTCTTTAATGTTCATCATTAATGAGCCCAGGTTTCTCTTCAGCGCTGCAGCGAGGCTAACAAAGAGTCATAGCTGATTCCCACAGTTTCTGAGCTGTCACAGCAACAGGTTCATGCCGTAATTAAGATTTGCATATTGGATCTAATCTGTCTTGATTTACAAGCCTATGAACCTCAGACTTGGAAGGTTGCTGTAATTAAACTCGACTATAAAGAAGAGAGATAGATAGCTAGATAGATGGGTAGATAGATCCAGATGTGTTAGCGAACTGTCCAACGACATCCAAACTCCTGTTTACATCTGAAGTGCAGTCTAATATTTTAGTCGTGTGTTTTGCTAGGAACCCCTTCCTTCACGCTGACATCACACATGGTAACTAGGCAACACTCCAAAACCAGCCGCTTGTTTTTAGGTGCAGCTTAGATCGTCAAAATCTGTGCATCCTCTAATCATTTAACATGACTGGAAATAAAAATCATCATATTCTGCACACATAAAGCATATCGGTGTGTTGCAGGCCTAAGTGGATATTTGGCAGTGGACGTGGCAAGAGAGGCTTACTTTGTAAGAAAACGGGATTGTACATGGCCGACCAAGTATACTGCCTAACATTTACGGTGTAAGAAACTGGTAAACCACTACCATTTATGTGATTGTGTGTGTGTTTGTGTTGTGTGTGTAGCACATTATACAACCCAGTGTGGGGAGCCTGGGAGCATTTGCATGCGTTCAAAAAACATGCCTGCTTACCGAGGCACAAAATGTGCAGCTTTGTGTTGAGGAATGAAGGAGATAATGGAGAAAAACCCGAACCGTGTTGGGAACAGGAATGTAAGAGGAACAGAGCGGCAAGAGAACATCCAATTCAATTTCAAAACTGTGCCGGCTCAGAGTACAAACACAAAGGCTTCATTGCAGGCAGATCCCTACTGAAGGCTGGAGCTAATTCACCGTCTTCAAGCACGAGGAGAAAAAAACCAAAACAACCCACATGCAACAAGAGGATCAGTGAGGTGGAGAGATGAGATGCCATCAGGCGGAGAACTAAAGGTGAGAACCAAGGAAAAACCCGGCAGAGTTCATGACTGCATTGATGAAACAGAAAAATATGTTTGATTGACACAAATGATAGTGAGATAACCATTGAAACATACACGAAGGGTAAACCTTTTTCCTACAAACTTACACTTTCTTCTCATGATTTCCAGAGATTTTTATGCCACGTCTGTAACATGTTTTGGTCAGAATACTGCAGTGATACAATACAAAAGCAACTTTTTCAACCGTGTATCTACTCCTCTTTTTATCGCACCTTTACACCACTCTGTCTATTTTGATGGGCGTGTCCCTTTTAAAATGCGTGTGACCACTTTAAACTGCAGCAAATTGCAGCATTATGAGAAGATTGGTGGAGATAAAGATGAGGAAGCTGGATAATCGTCTCTGGTCTGGACACCTGAACACATCTGAATGGCATATGAAGAGGTTTGTTGGTGTTATGTAGGATACCTGTGTACAGCAGAGCAAAAAAGTATTTATTCAGCCACCAGTAGTGCCAGTTCTCCCACTTAAAAAGATGAGAGAGGCCTGTAATCTTCATCATAGGTAAATCTCAACTATGAGAGACAAAATGAGGGAAAAAAATTTAAAAAAATCCTGAAAATCACATTGTCTGATTTTTAAAGAATTTATTTGCAAATCATGGTAGAAAATAAGTATTTGGTCACTAACAGAAGTTCATGTCAATACTTTGTTAGAGAGCCTTGGTTGGTGGTGACAGAGGTCAAACGTTGTCTTCACAAGGTTTCCACCACTGTTGCTGATATCTTGGTGTTCTTTGGATGCAACTCAGCATTCTTTCTCCTCCAAACACCTCAAGTAGAGTTTTTACCAAAAGCTTCTATTTTGGTTTCATCTGACCTTCTCCCAGTCCTCTTCTGGATCATCCAAATGCTCTCTAGCAAACTTCAGATGGGCCTGGACATGT
>JBAMYA010000010.1:9994774-10007343 GCA_037176975.1 Arrhamphus sclerolepis
TCTAGACACACACACACGCAGAATTTGTAAGCTGGTCAACGATGTGTGATAATTAATGTTGTTGTTTTTTTTAAAAAAAAAGAAAGAAAAAAATGATATATGCAAAAAATAATACATATATATATACATATATATGTATATGTATATAGTGTATGGTATGAAAAGAGAGGACTATATACATCCATGGTGAAAGACAGTCAGTTAGCCTCACTAAAGACTTGCTGAGTAACTGCTCCGCAAGTCTTTAGCATCTGAATAGATAGTTGGAGTGAAACAGCTGCATTAAGATGGAGGGAAGGATGGATGGTCTGTGACTGTGCTCTTCCCATCTCTACGCTCTCCACTCATGCTCACTCCTCCCCCTCTTCCCTCTTTCCATCATTCTGACACATTCAGCCCGCACATCTCTGCTTTTCTCTTTTAAACCAGGGAAGGAGCAGATCGGCATGTGACATGAGTGTCAGTTACCGCTGACAAATAGGACAATGGGGGACAAATATCAACATTTACAGTAGAGACGCTTCCGAATATGTGGTTAAGAGCAGCACTAAATATCTATACTTCTATCTATATATAGATAGATAGAAATATAGTTATAAAAATTCCGTTGGTACTTGAAAGTAAAATCCATGAATACAGTGGAACAACTTTTTCTTTTGCCTCTTTGAATGATAAAATGGTGTCAGCAGTCATCACTCAATGGTGCTTCTCTATTTCTGGCTCATTACAACTGAGAGAATAGCGCTGGGTAATTGTTTGACCCTTCCTGCTCAGCCCCCGTCCTTGGCTGCGAGGAGCACTCCATGTGAGAGGTCTGTGGAGAAAATAGCGGCCGTTCCTCCATCCTGCCCTATCTGCAAACAGAGCCATCATATCAATGACAAGAGAAGCCTGATGAAGGTATGCTGGCTGCACAATCCAAAACGCAAGCCTGAGCAGCAGCAAAAGCACCTTCCCTTAAAGGGCCTATTGTGTCCTGCCAGGGCCCTTCCTTCTCTGCAATGAAGTAGTCATTGTGGCTTGCAGAATAATCGCCTCTCTTCAGGTCCTGGTGAGAGAAAGTGCTGTTGTGCCAGAGTTGAGTGCTGCTGTGGTCACAGCAGTAGACGGTATCTCAATATCATGACCTCCATAAGCCCCCAAGTGTCCCCTGTTGCTCACTTCATTTATCTCACATGTAGCAGACGATACAGACTTCATTTCAGATAGCAGCGAGAGCATAAGGAACAGGTGCAATCTGGGATTGAAAATTCTTTACATCTCAGAGCTGAGCTGAAGGTGAGGAAAGCTTTGGCATGAATGGCTCAAGTTTGGATATCCCGCAATGTTTTGGTGGCTCTGAAAATATATTCATGTAGGCTTTGCCGGGGTGGATGAACAGGAGCGAGCTGCAGCAGAGAGGAAGAGCTATTCTCACTGGGCTACTTGACTGAGACTAGTGCTTACACTTTTCAAGTTGTTTTCCTGAGACTCACTGAAGGAGAAGGTGGGAAGAGAAATTAAGGAAAGAAAAACACAAACAAAGCCATGAGAATCTGTCTTTGTACATCATCTGAGAAATTCTTCTTGGACGTGTTTCACTAATAAAGATCAGCCTGGATGTACAAAGCACTGCTGGACTCGTCTTAGATCTTAGACCTTTGAAACTGCTCAAAATTGTTGTAGAGGAAAAACAATCTCATTAACAGCTTTGAAGACCAAATAATAACGGAAATACACATTCCTTAAGAAGAAGAAAATAACGGGCCTTTTTCATCCATAAAGGCACATTTTCTTGCATGACATATAGTTTCGGTCAGCAGGTGACCAAACAGGAAGTCCAGCACTTGTCCTTAGAAGTAAATACTATTCAGTATCTGAAATTTCAAGTATTATGCAAAAAAAAACAAAAACTGCCAGATTAGGCAGAACTAGAAATAGTGTGGATGAATGATATCCCACACCATAAGGATTAGTTACTAACACCCCCACTTCAATTATGGGCATAAAACTCGTACGTGGGTTTTTTTGTGTCCCATATCCCTGTTATGCAACCTGCTCCATTTTGGGAAAAAAAATAAATAAATAAAAGGATCCTTTCACATCTAGCCGCATGTGAACATATGGGCTGTAACTGAAAGATGAAGACTTGCTGGTAATGGATGATGACGCCTGCTTGGTTTGGTCAAACAAAAAGCCACCAACTGGTTCCAGCTGACTCTGACAGGACGGACTCTGGAAGGACTCTGCAGCTAAACACGATACATCTTCATCATCATCAACAGCGAGGATACAACAGCTCATTTCTCCTAAAACATGGCCTTCGTGGTGATGAGGTGGGTGTGACATTGTTAAACAGAAGCACCTGCCTTTGTGCTGGAGTCATTTTAAGTTTTGCAGCTCCCCAGCAGGTGCTATCTTCACACCTGAAATGTTAATTGGTCCTGAAAAGAAAAAAAAAACTATCCCAGGTCCAAACTGGCTGCCACCTGAGGGACCTGACATTTGAGATGATGGGGCCAACAGAGTGAGGAGACTGTGTTTGTGAACCATAAATGTACCTGATCTGTTTGAGAATTCCACTCAAACGGTCTGGCAATGGATGTTCCTTAAAATTCAAAAAGTAAGCAAGATCGGAATGAAAATATTTAACATCAATCCTTCAATGGAAGCATCAACGAAACCTCTTCATTAATTCATCGCCAGCGTCTGCCTTTTTTGGGATAACTGAGATATGATAAAAGAGGGTTGGGACTACATTACTTTCAGTCGTTTGATGGAAGAAAAATTCCCTCATCTTGTCTCTTCAAATGCACTCGCAAGCTCTTCTGAATGCATTTATGACTCAATCTTTGTGGAATACAGTAGAGTCTGTGGCACAGATCCATGATATTCAAGTCTTACAACACTTTCTCAATTAGAAAGACCAAAGGCAAGTTGTTAAAAACCACACAGAGCTTTGAACTGCACTGCTGCCATCACATGACAGTTTTGTGCCTTTTCCTCTGCATCCCATGGCACGACAAAAGACCTACTAACTGTGACATTCCCAGTAATAAATGTCTTGCCAGACTGACTAATACGAGTCTCAATCTAGACACAGATATCATGTAGGAGAGGCCACATAGGCAGGAAGAGCGTAACTTGATAGGATCAATAGGCCATACTGCGTGCCTCTTTTCCTCCTCTCCCCCTGAGCTTCTCCTTCATGTTCCCTCTCAAATCATTTCATGCAGTTACTCAGACAATAAAAGGTGCTTCGGATCACTTCTTTATAATAGGCTCTTTTTTTTTTACCTATAACTCTGACTTCATCTTCGACCAGCAAAACCGAACAGCATGAGATTGAATATGAGAAAAGGTAAGTCGTTGAGGCTTACATATGTATATTTATTAGAATATTACGTCCCCCTTTTGTAGTTTACAGATGTTAAAGTGTATGTTTACTTTGCAACTCCCCAAAGTTTCTTGAATCTCTCCTCTCTCTTTCCACGCTGAGGGTGGATGCTGACAAACAGACAGAGAGACGGATGAGTGCCAGGCTTCAACAAGTGAGTTAATGAGTTAGATTGCCCTCTTTGGCACTGTACGAGGGATTACAGGCAGATTACCATTCTGAGTCTGTTTTCCTTACTTTCTTGGTCTCTATGGAAGTAAACTGGCGGAGCAGAAAGAGTATCTAACCTTGATCACATAAAGGCCAGCTCCTAAATCAAATCCCTCTTCTGACAAGAATCTAATAACTTGTGTCCACAGGTCCGTCCTCCGTAAACGGAAGTGGCTGCTGTTTGTGTGTTTGTCCCAGAATGACTGAGATGAAAATCTGCAGATCTGCATTCGGGTTGGAAGCTACTGGAAGCTTCATGTCAGAGAGATGAGCAAGAAACAAAAAGAGGTGCAGGACCTCAAATCTACTTTTTGCAAACTCACTGAATAACCAAATTTGCAGTTATTAGTAATATAATCCCTATTATGTGAAGTGCACAACAGAAAAGCTCAAAAAGTGGAGCTTTTTACTCTTTGGGTCTGGCTGGGTTTGGTTTGGTTTGATGATGAGAGATTTGCCACCAAAGCTGTAGAATTAAAAGACACACTGGTGCAATCAGTCTTCAGAAGAATTCTGTTGAACCTGTTCACTGACAGGCATGATAAAGGTTTGACCCTGCAGCTGTCAGGTGTTGGTTTAGCATTTGCAAGGCCTTCTATCATGTTATGGATCTGCACAGTTCTGCCCTTTTGCAAGAAACAAGGGAAAAGAGTTAAATCTCCTCCACACAGTTTTGTTCAAAATCTGGAAGTGATTCATAATCCCTTGGAAGGTCATAAATACTCAAATTATCCAAAAGTAGTAGCTATCAGTGAAGTAAGAGAGAGAGAAAGAAAAAACAACTCAGGATTGGATTCGGACAAACATGCAAACATTGTGAAAAATGAGAAGTTGTCATATTTATTGTGAAAACGGTGAAGCATGGAGAGGATGAGCGTCCCCACTGGCGTCTGCAGCCACTCTCTGCCCATGTGCTGCCCTTCTCATCCGCCTCTGCCTCAGCACCGCCGATGCAGAAAGCCTGAGCTCAGTTCAAGCAGCAGCCCACAAGTGACCACAGCTACACGCGCACCTCGTGGCCCGTTATTTTTCGACTCGTAGTGCCTGCTAATGAACCTTTGGCTTCGGGGTAAGGCGCCGTTACGCGCCCCAGTGGGCGTTTTGTGGACGCGGTGGCGCAGCGGTCGCGCGCACCCTTCAATAACGCAGTGTCCCAAATACATAGCGCATTTCCACGCGTGTGTTGCGAACTCATCGGGCTGATTAGATTTACTAAAGACTCCCGGAGCACTCATGAAACTGCTTCACGAAAAAGGAGAGTCCGATCACTGCCACCGTGGTCTCCGACATGTAGAAATACGCAGCAAGTGTAACCTCTGGCAGCCTTTATTTTGCCGAGACATAAAAATGTGCCACTTATACATGGATTCACCTATATGACATAACTGATCACGTCCCTGGTGGAAGACGAGAAATCAGGAATCAAGAATCGATTTCCATATGAGTGAAATTACGGCAAATTTCCAGGTCAGGTATTTGGAGGGAAGAAGTGGGGTTTGTGTACAAGTAGGCTATAAGTACGCTGTAGGAGTAGATGCAGCCTATGTATCATCATCATCATCATCATCAATATGAACAGAATCCATGGTGCCACGCGCGCATGTTCTCTATCAGTAAAAGAGCTCTTAAATAATAATAACAAAATGGATTAATCGGTCTCACAGTCGAAACCTGTAAAAAAAAATTAAAATAAATAAATAACACTGCACAAGTCGTCTGGACATTGCGTAAACATGTCTACAGTTTTTCCTGCCCTGGCACAAAAACTCTCTCTGTCACAGACCCACACTGATTTTTTTTTCTTTTTTCTTTTTAATTTATTTTTTATACCCGCACATTATAACGCGTCGCTTCAAGACACATGCACCATGTCCATCAATTCCACCCCCCACCCCCCACCCCAACGTGTCTGCTCCAAGAGCCACAGAAGACAAACAGCAGACCTCAAACCCACTCGCATCCCAAATTTCACCCAGTATTGACCCATTACGCACCACCGCTTGCGGCTCCCACACAGCAGAACAAAGCAGGCATTTTTAGAGTTGCTTATCCCTCTTTTTTTTTTTTTCCTTCTTCATCCCGACAGCACCTGTCATCATTTGAAGAGCCTTTACAGACAAGGATACACACACGAACTCGTGCACACAATAAAGGAGAAAAGAAAGAAACACACACAAGCCCACACACTGAAGCATGATATCAAAATGCAAAAACATAAAGTCCTTACTTGTATTTTGCGGCAATCCCTTTATTCCCCAGACTTCGGGAGGCTTGTAAATATCCCTGGGTACAGCCTGGAAGAGTTTACGATAAAAATCTTCTCTTTATTTATTTTATTTTTCATCCAGAGTGTTGAAGAGAACAGGTTTTCTTCCCCACTGTCTCCTTCAAGACAGATGTGAACGGTCCTACCCGAGCCGCTCCACCTGCATCCCTGCTGTCAAGCCAGCTAGAAGACAGGAAGTGAGACTTCAGGTTTCTTTTTTTCAAAATAAAGTGCGCACAATGATATGCGGCCGTCTGCACTTTTATTGTGAAGGTTCCGTCACTCAGCAATGTGTGGCAATCAGTGGGTCCCTTGACGCACGTTCACCTGCGTTTTCTGGAATAGGAGTCACAGCGGCAGCGGTGGAGGCGGAGAGACACGCCCACAGAGATACGCCCCTTTTCGTCTGGACAAGGCTTCTTCAGGCAGATGTTTGGACATGATGACAGGTTACTGTGAATAGCATCTTATTTGTAAGGTTTGCTACTCTAGTAACCAGAGTAACTAGATATTAGCCAGAAATTATAAAGATCAAAAATGATGACATCACATGTTGGTTGTTTTTCTGCATTGAGTCGCATATATAATGTTAGTACCGTCTCCTTTAACTAAGCATAATTAAAAACAACAACAACAAAAATATCTGAACATTATGGGTCTCAAGATAAT
Organism: Arrhamphus sclerolepis; assembly: GCA_037176975.1. Classification (NCBI taxonomy): domain Eukaryota; kingdom Metazoa; phylum Chordata; class Actinopteri; order Beloniformes; family Hemiramphidae; genus Arrhamphus; species Arrhamphus sclerolepis. The sequence goes on from JBAMYA010000010.1 coordinate 10,001,296, forward strand.
TCAAAAATGTATAACTTATTTTTTTAACATACCAGAAAATAAAGAAGAAGCATCAAAGAAAAGAAAAAATCCTGGCCAAGCAATGACTTCTGCACATTGTGTTGCACAATGTGCAAGATATAAACTTAAAAAACTGATTTCTAGATTTAGAAGTTAAAAAAAAAGTAATAGAAAAAAAAGCCTTGTTTCATCAGAGACGGACTTATTTTTAGAAACAGATCTCATTTTAAGATTTCTAGCTTAGCAATTTTGCTAAAAAAAAAAAAAAAAAAGAAAAGAAAAGAAAAAAAATGCGAAGCTAGAGTTCTTAAAATGAGATGTGTGAAACAAGGCTTTTTAAAAACTTTTTTTTAGAAATCTAGAAATCGTTTTTTGGAGTGTATGTTTCGCAACACAATGTGCTTAAGATGATGACACACAAAACATAAGAATTTGTTCAGTTCAGTTCAAATCAATTTAATACGATCATCTAGAAATACAATGACTCATTCTGCACCGTCTGAAATGTAGAGTTAACTGTTCTGTCTTATAAGAAGGTAATATGCTTTGGCAATTTTGAAGTTTAAAAAAAATAGCTTCCACAGCACTTCAATACTGAGCTAATCACTCTTAATTCATTATGCATCATCAATGCTATCAGAGATGACAACCTAGCCTGGTATTTGTAATTTATGAGAATACAGTATTTTTATATCCCTCATTTTAATCACAATGACACAAGGATAAATCTTTTCAAGAATGTTTAATATTAGCTACTTCATGTGGCTATCCAACCCCAAAACACATTTGTTCAGATAGTTATGTAAACAAAACAGTCAATTAACTCAATTTGAACAAAAGAGGAAGAAAAAGAAAACAAATAACCAAAGAAAGTCATATTTTCTCCCAGAGACAGTTATATCATTTGACTATTTGACTGTACACAAATTCTCCCCATAAAGATGTATGGGCTGAATTAAAATGTAGAAAAACAATGTCAGACAGACTACAAGAAGAAATTCATCAGTTTAGGCCAACAAATTATATGCAGAAAGTAATGAATTTTTCTAATGAATTTCTTCAATACTAAAAAGAAACTAATAAAAGACGAGAATCCGGGATGCAGCTGTGATCTCATGAGCACGTTTAGCTTCTCCATGTGATTAGATGACTCTCATGTTCCTGTTTCTAACTATTTAGTTTTGCATTTGAAAAATCAGTCATCAAAAACATTCAAACCATGTTGAGAATTGCTTGCCTGAATTACTTGCTGAAATATTCTGTGTGTATAACTCTATAGATTTTTTTTTGAGAGTCAGTGTGATTTGGATTTCTGCACTTTCACATTTCAAAAGAGCACCGACTGTTTTTAATTCTCCTGGGTAGTTAATTGTACTTAGTTAGCACATTGAGCGTAAATCAGGACCAATCAATAGCTTAAATGAGAACCGGTAGGACACTGAACTATGCCGAGCCTGGAAGACAAAAGAAGAAAGCTTTTTTTTGGTTTTTTTTTGAGGGAACCATGAGATCAGCCTGGCCATTCTGTCTCTGCTGCACCACCATGTGTTATCCTTAATACTGGCCCGTTGCCAGTGCACCTAGCAAAACCTACACGTCACCGACAAAAGTGAGACCATTTGATCTTGGCAGAGAACAGGGTCATTTAAGTCAGGGAGTCCATTCGAAGTAGAAATTGCATTTCATTCGGCTCTCACTTTCCTTCCATTTTCTTTGCACATCTTGTCAGACACTGGGCTGACAAAAGTCCTCATTAGTTGCCTTTCATAGCCTCACTGTGGTCTGTTGCACCGTCTTGCCTCAGTAAAAGGACAACTGGGCCTGCTCATCATGTTCTACATACAAGTCTTCATTGTATCCTGTTTGGCACAGAATTATTCCACAAATTTGACTACATTTTATATTCATTTACGACATTGCTGGCAAACCTAGTTCTCAGGACTCAAAGCCTCACAGGTTTTAGATATTTTCCTGCTTCAGTAAAGACGTCACAACCTCCAGCTTACAAGTCTCGAGGCTTAAGGTTTTGTAGATTGAGCGATTCATTCAAAAATACAGTAGTGAGTTACATTCTGCACTTGACCAAGCTTCTTGAGACTAAAATTGCCATTAAAATTGTTAAAATGTCACATCAATGCATCATTCATGGCTGCAAGAACAGATCATATCCATCAGTGAAGCAAGTTTTTACAGATTCACTGAAATTTGATCTCGAGAAGCCTCAAAGACCGAAGAACTCAGCAGAAACATTGTGCAGTGAACTGCAAAAACCTTTTTCCCCCCCACAGATTGTCCCAAAGTGTCTTCTGTCCATTTCATCAACGGTGAGATTGGTAATAACTTTAATATTTCTCTGTTAAATGTTTCTCAAATCAAATCAGAAAGCATTACCATCGATGAACCAAACTACAAGTACAATTCCTGGACCTAGCTTAGATTCCTTAATATGCTATTTACTTCATCCAGCAAACATTCAAAACTCAGAGTTGTTTTTTTAATTAAACGGGTTACTAACATTTTAGAAGTTAAAGAATCCCATTCCAAAACCTGAATATGGAGATTACCATGACTGATCAATCCATCAACAAGGTCTGCACAAGTCATTTGAACCTGGTGTTGGAGCTGGAAAAAAAACATTTTAAACATGCTGGGCAGTGGATTCCAGGACCAGGACTGGGAAACACTACTTTATAGAAGCAAATATACATCTTAAGTAGCAGGTGATCAATCAGAAACCACCGGGAACCATTGAAAGCGTATGCAATTGACACGTAGGTCAATAATTTATCTTTGGAGTTATTTTACAGTCTATTCCATCAATAGAGCTACCAGCCATCAACATGCTCTGCCTTTAAAGGTCTGTCCACATGAGAGGAGAGCAGTTTGTCGACAGAGAAATCACAGTGCTGGTCAATGAACCTGAAGGTGGGGACATCAATCTCGGGCTTATTAAACTGTATGGTAGAAGAGAAGCTGCACAAAAAGAGTATTGGCACCTCCCAGAATTAATATATCAGGCCTAAATGTCAGATTTAAGACAGTCAAGAGTACAGGATACGGTGCCTTGTCCACATTCACAGCAGGAAGTGTCTGCAGGTTTTTTTGTTTGCTTGTTCATGTATTTTTGTTTTTTAAATATGTATTCACATCTGGAGTGTACACCATGGGAATCAAAACTTAAAATCATGTACATACAAATAAATAAATTAATTAAATGTAAAAGTACTGGGAAATGTGCCATTATCATCCACTAGGTGGCAGTAATATGTTGCATTTTTGACTTTTGGTTGACATGACTGGAAAAGAAAGCAACATGTTTTACCTTTAAACAACCTGCTGTTCTCCTGCGATGTGAGCTGTAAATCATGTAGATCCAAAGAAATGAAGCTTCGCATGCTTCCCTTCATGGCTGATGTGACATGGACGAAGCGGCTGAATAATCCACTGCAGAAAAGATGGAACAGCTGCATGAGTGGCGATCCTGTCTACTGTGCCTGGTACAGCCTGAAGAAACCACGAGTACTGGGGAAGACTGGAATGGCACAAAACCATGGAGCGAAGCCCTGGATGAGGACTTCCCTGCGTTACTCAGGTAGCCTCTACTGCAAAGCACTGTCAAATGCTACATTGTGCAATAATGTGAACGATTTAGGGAAACTGATGAAATCTAAGGGTATAAAAACTGCAACCTGGAAGCCACTGTTGATTTTGCGAGACCCTCTGAGCCTTCAGGCTGTCCAGAATGCCCCCACAAGTAACACAACAACAGGGACTCAGAGGTAACGTGGATAAATAACTTGCCAGCACAATGCAAGGAAGCCACAAATCAGCTCTGAGCAGCCAAGTTCTCCAGGTACAAGCTCATCTCAGGTGGTCTGCTGAGCATTGATTTGAATTGTTTTGGAGGAAAACAAAATCAGGTTCTGCAGCCCAGAGATCACAATAATAATCAAGGTCAGTCCACTGTCAACGGAAGATGTGCAACTGTCCAAAACATGTTTACCGCTAAAAGTTATGAATCCGTAGGATACTTGGGTTTGTGCACACGGCATGACTGTAACCGTAAATTTATATACCACTGTATTCATTTCAAACCCAAACGTACATTTTTAACTTGTAACTAACTTCTAAAGCACATCAAAATGCTTTATTTCATTTTATTATTTTTTATTTTTGTCTATTATACTGTCTTTTATGTTTGTGTCTATTCTTTAACTTGAACCCTGGGATTTGTACGCATACTTTCTGGATTTTAACTGTAAACCTGTCAATCATATTGTGAAGTATGTTGCACTAATCTGTCAAACTGCATGTTAGTACTTTGTGATATCTGAAAAGGTGCACTTAACGCGCTAAAATACTTCACTAAGTAACGTCTGCATGAAAATCTATTTCCAATGTGACTGTTACTTTTTTTCCCCTCATCAAAAACTATAAAAATATTTTCAAAGTGAGTTTTATTGACAATGATGCCCACAATGCCATTTAATAAACAGCATTTTTTTTTACTTATTAGAGTGTCTGTAAAAGTATTATATTCATCAGTGCTCTGCCTTTTAGAAAACAAAAAGCTGCTGGTCTCAGAGATAATTGTTAAATATACTCAGATGTGAATCACTGCTGGTTGGAGTTTTCCACTGAGACAGCAAAAAACTCATGATGTCTCAGTGGGCACATTGGCTAAGAACAAAACACCAAGTAGCATCAAATAACCACCACAGCCTGTTATCATGATCTGATTTGACTGCGATAGGGATTTAATGCCTTTTAAATATCAGTGTCCCAGTCCTCCCAGCATAATGTCTACCAGCACATAGATTCAATATTCTTTTCATATAAAGATGGATGATTTGATAAGTTTTCACTCATGAGTAATTCATTTCATTGTTGGAGGACCCTGTGAGCTTGTTGTCTTTCCTCTTTCTCTCCACTGCTGTAATTAAAACTAATTGAATTGAAAATGATGGTACAGAGCCCCTGAATCGCTGCGCTGCCATCTCAGCCCTGCTCATCCCTGAAATGAGACAAATCAAGTGTGCCTTGTAATCAAACACGAAAAAGGCAGCACACAAAGGCAGTCGAGTCCCGTGTTTGTGGTTGGTACATGACACCATTTTCATTAAATTCATGAAAATAAAAAGAAATAAATAGAAAAGGACTTAGCTTGAAACATATGAGACGCACAAGTAAACATGTTTGTTTTTTGTGTGCAATACATGTGCAACACTATCAACAGGAGCGCACTTCTTGGTTTGCTCCTACTTTTATTAACTCTCAGTCAACATAATGTTGAACTGGGTTGATGAAGAGATTAAAGAACTTCTAACACTTTGGCCAGAAGATGAAATTAGTTGGTATCTAACAAGCACATACATTACACAACTCTAAGGACTTTCATCTCTGCTTTGTCCTCCATTGTCACTTTGATTTTCTACCACACGATATGCTTTACGTGACATTTCACACGGGTGATGTTGAGTCGCACCTTCTGTTTCCAGAATCGCTGCTTTTGTGTATCCGAGCACATGCGTTTGCGGGATTTTCCTTCCTTGCTTGGGCCGGTATGGAAAGACCATTGGGGTAAAAACTGGAGGCACATGTCAGTACCTAAGCAGCTCTTAACATTTATGTAAAAAAAAAAACCGACACACATAAGGGCAGTAGAGCAAAGGTGTCTTCTATCGACCACTAAGAGTCTTCTGAAGTCCCATCTCTGCAGAGAACAGCTTGTCTCCCAACACCTCTAACAAGACAACATGCATAATCCTCTATTACTTTGAACTTTTTTTACTTCAGCTGCATTTAAATAGATTAAGCACTTAGCGTTTATGCCAGTTTTTCTTACTGTCAGAAGCTTGAATGTTTTCTGGACTTTGTTAAAACTGTACCAGAAATGGCCTGATGGCTAATAGAACGTGTGATATGTAGTTGAAAAAGGAGTCAGTGACCCAAAGTCTGGTATTTATTAGCGTGTGTATACATGTATATATATGTATATATATATATATATATATATATATATATATACATATATACGCCATAATTTAG
>JBAMYA010000010.1:10007443-10019032 GCA_037176975.1 Arrhamphus sclerolepis
TTTATTTATTTGTTTGCTTATTTCTAAGGGGGCTGTTTTTTTTTTGTTTTTTTTTACCGTTTCACATCCCCACGGGAGGTGGCGTAGCACTCCAAAAGGTGTGTTACAGGTAAAAAAAAACAAAAAAAAAACAGCCCTTTTAGAAATAAGCAAATAAATAAATAAATAAACCTGCAGAGTAAGAAAATTTTATTTGCTTAGAATTCTTAAAATTAGATGTTTGTTTTTTTAAATAAGACAATTTTTCTTATGTAAAGAAAGCTTTGGAGTAAAAATGAGGCTAATCTTTTACTTTCTCAGAAATCAGTTTTTGTACAGTTGACAGACTTTATTAATCGCCGACTGGAAACGTCTCCTGATAAACACATGAACAGACAGATGTCTATACTGGGAGAGTTATACTTCATGTGTATACTGGTAATTGCTCGGGGAATTAAGCTGTTGCAGAATCTGCCTGTTTTGGCACTGATGCAGCAAAAACCTCTACCCGAAGGGGAGGAGAAGTCTTTGTGGAGTCTTTGAGAAGGTTGCAGACTCCAGTCAGAGAGGGTTTGTGTGTGAAGTAGGTGGATGGATGATTCTGTCTTCCCTCTTCACCAGTCTCTGCACCGACTTTCTGTCCAATGCTCTGCAGCTCCCAAACCAGATGGAGATGGAGCTGGTCAGCACACTCAGTAGGTGGTAGCTGGGGTGGGGGGTGGGGGGTTTGTGTGCTCGCCCCATCTGGAGCAGGTCCGCTGAGTCTGTTGAACCCAGGACGATGCTTGTAGTGACCAGCAGGGTGGCCGTTACCTTCACGCCATTTGGGGCTGCACTGCTCTGTTGTTGGAGTACGACCGAGCCGGTTACTCTTGGAAACTCTCGTTTCCTTCATCTTCTCAGGATCCAGGATCAGGTTGTCGCTACTACACCAGTCCACCACTTGCTTCCCCACCAGTATGAACAACAGTGGGTTTAGGACACGCCCCTGGGAGGAGCCAATCAGGAGAGAGATGCGACTGGGCACGCTGTTTCTCGCACTGACTGTGGTTTGTCATTGAGAAGGTTCATTAGTCAGTTACACATGAGGAGTCCCAGTCTCAGTTCTCTCACCAGATTCTGACAGATGATTGAGCTGAACACTGAACGCTGAGCTGAAGTCAACAAGCAGCTTTCATACGTGGCTCTTCGTATCCTCCACATCTGCCAGGCTCAGGTGGAGAGCTGAGAAAACTTTCTCTGTGGACTCATTTGGCCTAAAGCAAAATGAAACTGTGACTTTCTGTGTGTGTGTGTGTGTGTGTGTGTGTTTTAACCCTTATCTTAAACCTGCCTCTTATTAGTTCATGAACACTTGGTGTTACCATGTCTGATTAAGGCTTCTTATATCTTTGTTGTTATCAAAGACAGAGATGATTATTATGAAAGTTTTTGTTATTCTTTAAATGTTTAATCTTATTATTACCAGTTGACATTAGTGATACAGAAGTTTTATGATGACCAGTTGATGCTATATCTTTTTGCTAAAGGTTGTGTTAGCATTACTAAATTTATTACAGTTATTAAGGCAGATTATTGTTTTACATAATTTATTATAATAATAATTTAGCATATATTACCCCGTATCCGTTTTATTATAAGATAGAGACAAAATCATTGATAGCTTTATTACTTTTTCAACAGTCTTATTGAATAAACAGCTGGAAGTCTTTCTTCCGCAGCCTCCTCTGTCCTTCCTCTGTCCCCCGTCCTCTACAGCGGCTGCAGGACGGGGTCTCAGTGTTGCTTCCTCAACCTCAGCTCTCCACCCCCAGCATGGTCCCTGACTTTGGGGTCCCTAACTCTACCTCATTTGGCACAGAATCAGGGGTGGGGGCTGATGCAGATGTGGAGGGGCTCTTCCTCCAGGCTGAGGCCATAAAGCTCGGAGCTCAAATAAGCAGCCTTGGACTAATGGCTTCCTTGCTGCAGCGGGCTCCCCTGATTCTGTGGCAGACCCCGTCAGCGGGTTTCTGAGCTCCTGCACGCAGTTTATTTACGATGAATGATGCAGATATATATTAGATCTGTATCCCAAGAGCAACATCTCATGTCTCTCTCACATACAGATAAAGAGAGAACTGCCCATGGGTGCTTACTGCTCATAATTCATGAAATAATTTTGAAATTCAAAGACACTGTCATAAAAATAAAATAATAAAAGCCACCAATCTTTCACTTGTTCTTTCATTACATAATCCACAGTCCATCTGTTGTGCCTCTGGATATGCTGCAGGCAGGATATGATGTAATTCTGCCACCTAATGTCAAGAGGCAAGTCTGCCACTTCCGTTTCAGGAAGTATGTTTTGTTGCAGTTCCTCCACTGCCCACTAGGGGATGTCTCCAAAATAGAGCAAATCCCCTTTGACTTCCATGTTAAAAGTGCCCACATTGCAGCAGAATTTTCAGCCTGGTGATGGTAGTAGGACGTATCCATGACAGCTGTACGCCAGATAAATTTATATTAAGCAACAGAGCTGACGATCTTCTTTTCTTTAGTCATTTGCCGTTTTCCTGTCTCCAGCTTGAGCTCAGTGCATGAAAGGTTGTGGTGACACCACTTACAAACAAAACAAATATCACAACAGTAACCTATATACTTACAATTCATTGGGAAATAAAGCAACATAAACAAGCCAAAAACCTCAAATCATTATGTTTCCTATTACACAAAATTAAACATTAATATTTATCTTAATGTCTAGTTACTTCACCTGGGTGGTTGATGTCTTTACTTTTTCTGGGGCTTCCTTCCTTAAAGTTTGTAAATACTAGCTTAAAGTTACTTACAGAACGGCAATTGTCATAAAAATGGCTTCAACTGACTTGTATATATTTTTGTTCTATGATTTTTTTAGCCATCTCAGATGAAAGATGGGCAGTTGTGGGAAAAATCAGTCATTATAGCTCAAAAATGGTGGTCATAGATTTCCCAAAGAGGCAGGAACAGAGAGGAAGATAGAATCGTCTTGCGACCAAAGACGAGCTGTGACCATTTAACATGTCTGTGTTTACATGAGGCCCACGGCTCAGTCGAAGGTGTTCGTCCAGTTTTCTGGTAGTAGTTTTCTCTACTTCCTATACATTGTCTCTTACATTTGTCCTTTATTGTAACACAATCCACTGCACCACACCCCTCACACTTCAGAATTCAGCACACACCACACCCTCACAGTCGTGTCTCTTTAATTGTCCTGTCTTTTAATGTCCCACTACTGGTGATCTTTAGTCCTCTCTGATGGAACCAGGATTTCAGATGTGAATAAAAATGTTAGAATAAACTGCCAGAGAGGACTGATGAAGGACACGTTTGCTCTCACATAAGCACATATTTAATAATAAGAAGAAGAATCTGCTACAAGATAAAATTTCATATATACCTAACATTGGAGGGTTTTACCAGATGATGGTGTAAATCATTAATATATATGCAGATAAAAAACAACAACAAAAAAAAAACATGTCAAAGGAGTCTGGGCATCTGATTGGTTAGCTTTATTTCTTAATATAAATGTATCTGATGTGGTACAAACAACATACAGTTATCATGGATGTAGAATCTAACTATGAAGACCAAAACTCAGTTTCTATTCCAGGCTGCAAATACGTCTAAATCTTCTGCAGAGGTCGCCATTCTAACATGGCACCCAATGGAGATTTGCTCTGTTTGGGAGCCAGCACCTAGTGGTCAGTGGAGGAACGGCTTCAAACGGCTTCGATCCAGAGGTGGGATGGTTGTCGCTTGGTCAGATATCAGCAGTATCACAAATTCGGAGGAATCACCTCAGAGTGTGACAGCATGTCACTGCATCTACAATCTCTGTCAGCTATCCAGCCAATAGGAACACACCGTGAAATAACATAAACAGTGCATCTACACAGCACAGTAGCCGGGCATCAACAGCGCCAAATACAACAGAGAACAACACAAATAAGGCAGGAAAACACTTCTTTTTCTTGATTTCATTTTTCTTATCAAAGCACATTAACACCACAACAGCAACGCTAACTTTTCAGCCACTGAATTATCGATGTCTCGCGTTAGCAACAACCTGCTAATGATACGGTGACTGTGATGTGATAATGCTGCATTTAGTCGTAGTCGATTCAACATATGTTCAATTGCACAGTGTAACATGCTGTAAATTCATTATTTTCTGATGTCACGTTGTGCAATGTGACTTAAATTAATTTTTATAAGACTGTTAAAATCTAGCTAGCTAGCTATCTATGGCATATTGCCATTATAAGACACAAATAGGAAAGGTATACACAGGGTTTACTGGAGCTCAGTATAGTATAGTATTTATTCTGAAGCTGAGTTTCCTTTAAAATTTAATTAACTGTAGTTAACAGGTCAACAACAGTCAACAGGTAGCTATTGTGTCTTTTTTTAACATTTGAATCACATCCATCCATCATCTATACCCACTAACTCCTGTGCAGGATCACGGGGGTCTGCTGGAGTCTATCCCAGCTCACTTCGGGCTAAAGGCAGGGGTCCACCCTGGACAGGTCAACAGTTCATCACAGGGCCATTTGAATCACAGTGATTTATAAATCTCATGAACCAATATTGTGTTTTCAATAGAACATAAAGAACATAATCTGACATTGAAACAGAGACATTTTACCATTTCAGAGAAACTTTAGCCAATTTTGATTCTTAATGGCAGCAACACATTTAAAAAAAAAAGTTAGAACAGGGTGATATTAATCATTGAACAGTATCCCCAACTGCCTGTAAATGTCTGGGAACTGAGACCAGTTCCTGGAATTTTAGTAGAAGAATGTTGTCCCATTCTTCTGTGACGCATGATTCCAGCAGCTCAACAGTTTGTCGCAGACCGTTGAAATTCTGCTCATTTTCTGCCCATCTCTCTGAAATGCACCTTTTCACCAGTTGCCAATTAACTTAATTAGTTGTCAGATTATCTTCCAATTTATTTTGATTTACACTAGTTCCATTTCCTGCATTTTCTTATTCCTCAATGAGATGTGTTGCTGCCATCAAAGTCAAAATGAGTTAATATTTTCTATGAAACGTCTCAGTCACAACATCAGACCTGGTGGTCGGTGCTCTATTGGTAATAAAATATGATTTGTAGGTCATTCCATCCTATTTCTATTAACATTTTGAACAGCATCCCAACATTTTTGGAACTGGGGTTGTAGAAATACAAGACGTTAAACGTATATTGAATTTGCATTCTGTCCTTCATGGTTTTTGGCGATTAGATTTCTGAACACCAGGTATATTAAGTTTGTTATCTTAAAAACTCATTTCACTATCACGCTCTTTAGTTGTGTTCTAGTTGTGTTCAGGAATGTTTTGAAACACCAAGTCCGTCCCAGTGGTTGGGTACAAGCATGACACTTGGGTACAAAGAGTCTCACCTCAATTTTAAGTTAATATCAGACTACAGGCTAACACTTAAAATCTCCTGGATCTGTCTCAAGTAAAAGCAACAGATGTGATGTGAAAAGCCAACATATCCTTCATCTCCAAAGGTCCCGTTTAGGCGTGCAGTTGTGAGAAATCTGATCACAGATGTTGCTTCGCGTGGTCTCGTGCCTGGCAGTGAAATTAAATGTGATCATGTCTGAGTTTCTCCACTTGATGAAAACAAACATGCACACAATTACTTGCAAATACCAAATCTGTTGTTATTTTAACTGTCAAAAACAGTAATTAAAAAAAAAAAAGCTTCTATAGTGCCTTTTTAGTCTAGGAACCACTGAAGGTGCTTTTCCAGTGCGAACAGCTTTCTCTCACTGCACACAGACAGTCTACCATGCAGAGTTATTTGAGAGATTTATTTTTGAGACGGAATTATTTCTATAATTACTTCTGTTATTCCTATAATTAATCCTGTAAATCAAATTACTTTAGAGTTAATGTAAATGAGCCTTGATGGGATTTCATATTACCAGTTAGTCTAAACATGTTTCGGGGAGTGGGAGAAAACTGGAGTACCTGAGAAAGCCCACACAGGAAGACCCAGATGAACCAAGGTCCAGCAAAACCTTCTTGCAGTGAAGTGCTGGTGCTAACCACAGAACCACTGTGTTGCGTACAAAAAAAACATTTTTTGCCAGCATGAGTCGTGATCTGAGCACCTCTGAGGAATCGTAGTAGTGAAGGGCGTTGTAGGAAAGTGGCGTGATCAGCATGTGCTGTAATGCCAGGGGGAGACAATCTCTCTTTCCCAAAAGCATCCTCATGATTGGATCATCGGGCATGATGCCTCCTAACATATTTACCATACAAACCCCTTTGTAAACGGGATGTGTGTGTCCATGTGTAATGCAACAGTGACAACATCAGCATATTATGAATAACACCTTGGACACAAGAGTGAGATGAATAAAGGGAATGTCAGTCTGAGCTTGTGCTTGTGTGTGTATGTGTATGTGTACACACACACACACACACACACACACACACACACACATATATATATATATATGTATATACATATATCATGAGTGCTGTTAAACACCAACCCCAGCCAGCAGTGGCTCCACTGGGAGGGACACCACCACTGCCATCATCATGCCTTGCTGCTGGAAAGAGGCAGACTTTACACACAGTGTGAAGGTAAGCAATTATTCCTTCTTTCTTTTATTCCCCTGAGATAGAAAACACTAGGAACTGGTGAACAATGGCGTCTTTGTGTAGCGCTATCGAGACTAAGGAACTCACCACAGAATTGTCCTCTGTCCTCTCTTGAAGACAGCAGGTGTAATTGTGCTGGTGTTTTTGAGTGTGTATGCACACACTCCTCTGCTGTCTTCACCTGGTCCTTCTCTGAGCTCAATCTATGTTTTTAACATTTGATTTTCTAGGAAATTCCTCTTCATTCTGTTAGTCGACAGGCTACCAAAAGGTTAATTTTTATAGAACAATTTTAGAAATATCAATGGTTCTATGTGTACCGCATTTCATAAATGTTTCTCTTCTCTTCTTTCTCCTTCACTGTCTCATATTAAGTTACTTTAAGTGGTTCCCTAAAGTTCCCATAAACGTTAAACCTGGTTTCACGTTGGCATAGTTACATAAGGATAGTTTGGCATGTCAAGTAGACATGAAGTGAACCTCAAATTGTCACCTGCTTCATATGTAAATTTCATAACTTAAATATTCAGCTGAAACTTGATCCAATCTAAAAAAAAAGGTGCTGTTTCATGGCACTCGTTTGGATCTTCCTCCAACATTAACAAACACCAGCCCACTGGTCTCCAGTGGTCTTCTGCTGGTCTCCAGACATTTCACACTGTTTCTCCAACCTTGGAAAGTTTCTAGAAGACTTCACTCAGCATCTGACACTCAAAGAGAAGCTATTTCGACCACATCAGCATCACAACAGTGACCTGTTAGCTCCAGCCCATAAATGCCGATATTTTCACATCAGACAACATGCCGACTAACAGAGCGAAATAAAAAAATGAAATATCTAATTAAGACCGATTATGGTGGAGGTAAAGCACTGCCCACCGTTTCTGTCTCACCTTAGTGGACCTCGACTCCTCTTCCACAGTCAAAGCGCCACAATCCCTGCAGAAGATGCAGCCTGGTGGTCCCTGGTGAAGTTGGAGCTCTTTTTCTGCAGCTTCCTGGACTGACTTTTGCAGCGCTGCATCTTCTCTCTGCTTCAGGCGTGTGTTGGATCCTTTAGACACCTGTCACGGATCCTCTGCTGGCGGGGAATCCCTGCAACCTCCATCGTCTGTCTTTGCACCGCATGGTCTGCCAGGCTCCGGCCAAGTTTGGATTATTGAACGCTGGATTTTCTCTGTGTGACTGAGATGTGTATGAGTGTTGGTGAGTCCAGTTTTATCTTTAACTCCTGGGGCTCATCAGGCCCACCACCGTTTTTAGCAACAACTACAAATGAAGCGGTCACTGTCATCTCACTCACCAGCTTTGAACTGAGATCATTTGAGCTGCGCTGCTCTCCTACAGTCAATCATACAATTAGAAATATGCTCTGATAAAGATGACTCCATGGAGGCATACCTTCACTGTAAACCAACCAATCAGTGCACAGCTCACGCCTCACACAATGACCAATCAGAGTGTACCCTACTTTATCATTAATGAACACACCAAATTTCATACAGTTTGACTGGTAGTGAAAAGTTACCCTGAAGCTGCTTTTCTCAACGTGCAACTAAACAATGTAAATGATCAGTGAGTCATGTAACTCAATGCTACTTATCAAACAAATGAAAAATAAGCAAATATACAAGTATGATCAGGCAACTGTACATGTGTGCTTGCTTAAAACCCATGATTGCAAGTTATGTCTTCAGTTTCTTGCTCAATATCCCTCTCTTTGTCTTTCTGTGGGCCATCTCTCACTTAATCCCCTGTTCTTTCTCTCTCCACTCTTCAATTCAGTTTAATTTGCTTGGCTGGCATGGGAAGTATGCATTTATGTCAGCCAGGCATCCGCAAGGGTAACTGATGGCGCAATAACCATAGGGAAACAATGCTCTCAAACAGGAGGGAGTAGGTATCGCTATTGAACCATTAAATAAGGGAGAGCTCAATGCTCTGTGTGACTTTCCAGGAGGGAAATGTCTTTCTTCCAAATGACTCCTCTCTCTTCAGCAGGACGGCCCTGGATCAAAGTGTGATGAAGCAACTTCTAATCTGTGCAGCTCTCCAGCTGCACCTTATGAAAATCCATTTATTAAGATGGATGGGTTTGAACGTGTATGGATATACTACACGCATGGCTGCAAACTGATGTTTTGATGGTGACTATAATGACCCAGAATAAGGATGCATGGATGCACACTGGAAGTGTCATGCCGGGAAACGGTGAGGATCCAAACGCAGGAGATGAACTCCTTTAATAAACAAAAGGCAATGCAGGCTCAGGACAGGCAGGAATAACAAATCAGACCTGCTGAAAGAACCAAAGGGGCAAAGTGAGCATGAGAACACAACAGAAACCAACCCGGCTACATGATATACTAATTATGACAGTTAGTATTAATTGTCTCGTCTTCCTATCTTCCTTCCTATCCTTGGAAAACACGTGAAAAACACCTCTGAGTTCTTAACCTTATCAAAGGTATGCAGTATATTGGAATATGCGATAAGCTCTTCATGGAATAGTCAAAGTAATCGGTTGTCTGGTTCTGGAAATCAAACAGTCATCAGAGTTGCATCATTTTAATCATCATGACAAGAAAACGGTAATAGATATATGCACTGACTTATTAAACACTAGTTTGCACACAGGTGATTTTCAGAGGAATTTTGCTTATGAGTTTGGATACCATGGCAACTGTAGCCATCTGTTAAGGGAGCGGGGCAAAAACCAGAGATTTTATTTATTTTTTCTCTGTTATTTGTGTCTGTGTCTACTGTACCTGCTTATGGAGCAAAGTAGTGGCAAAAGTATGTTCACATCTGCGAAAATAAGACATGACATCAGAAACAGGAGGCAGGTTTTCAAACAGGCGGGATGACAGTCAGGTGTTAGTGGGTGCCCCGTTTTTTGTTTTTCTATTCATTCGGTGCTCATTAAATGTTTGAAAGATTTTGCTCTCATGTCTCTATGAGTGTTGTTAATCCTCATTAGACTTTAAAAAAAAGATCTCCTGAGAGTTTGGAGGTCTCCATCCCCGTCAGAGAGGTTGTGCAGGAATTCACACAGATTTCATGTGCTCGACAGAAAAACAACTCAAAATAATTCTGTTTTTTTATCTTTTTTTTAAAAAACAAAACAAAACAAAACAAAACAAGACCTTCCAAAAAGAGTGCTGCTGCTTGACTGCAGCAAGAGGGCTTCTGCAGAAATATCCTGTAGACAAGTTATATAATATATCTAAAATAAATTAAACTTGGTTGAGAGAAAGGATAACTGATTTTTTCCACATCACACCAATGAAACTCGTACGTATCATTTTATTGCATAAAACCGTCTCTGTGAGTCACAAATGCAATTTTTATTCTCACTTAATGACAAACGTGTGTTCTGTCGGGGGTTTGAAAGATGACCGTTCTACAGCATGAGCTTCATGTAACACGTGCAACAGTTGTCCTCAGACTTTGGTCCTCAGACTTTGGTCCTCAGACTTTTCCCATGGTGTTGAGTCTTTGGCCAGACTTAGAAGAGATGAAAGTACCATTTATTCTTCGTATGACAAGTGTTTTAAGGTACTTTAGGAATGCCAAACTGTGACAGCTTATGCTTCTAGCTTAAAAAGGACATGAAGCTGTGACGTGAGAGAAGAGGATGCAGAGGACGCAGTTAGACGGAGGCGGATAATTCGCTGTGACCACCCCTGAAAGGCAACAGCTGAAAGGAAAAGAAGGAGAAAAAGCTGGTGAAAAAAGCCAAAACTTTTAAGCTGACTGAATGTTAAAACATATATACTTCAAAATCAAAAACATCAAGGAAAAAACACGTGCAACTCTTTTATCATTACAGATTATTACTTTTGGTCCAGCTTCAGTGAACGTGCCATCTATATCCTGTATCTGTATGATTTGAGGTGGCTGGAGCTGAACAATGTACTGAAAAATGGAGCTTGTATAAGTGGGACATCTCTACGTGTAGGCTATATATATGTTTATTTGGAAGCACAATTACAGGGTTTTCTTATAAGTCAGGTTCTTGGCAGCGTCCTGTCCGCTGCTGCTCTAGAACGCGTTTCCGTAGCGGGCTGACTGGTACGAAGCATTTGCAGAAGGTGTAGATGGGAGTAAGGGAACTGAGCCAAATGGTTATTTGAATTTTATTGCAGGTTTGAGGTGCAGCATGAACTAGAGAAACGGAGCAGGGTGGAAGCAGAAACAGCGAGGCAATGCCACCGAGGTTTTATCTGTCATTGTGTCATGAAATGGAATTTAAAAAGTAGGAGAGGAAAGTGCTTACTGGTACGATTCGCCCGACTCTCACAGGTAGTCAAAAATGCCCAAATTCATGCAAATCTTTTGGGTGCATCTCTCTAAAATTATGTATAATTCAGTGTCCTGCTTAATTTTTTTCTCAACTGAATTTATAGTGCAGAAAAAGAAAATCATGCTTTGCAGTGCAGCAATAGTAGTTGTGTGAATATTTATAAGTTGCAACAAAAGGGTGCTTTTACCTTTTAAACTTGCAGTGATGCACCCATCACATCTACATTTTAAAGATCCATAGCTACTGGAAAT
Organism: Arrhamphus sclerolepis; assembly: GCA_037176975.1. Taxonomy (NCBI): domain Eukaryota; kingdom Metazoa; phylum Chordata; class Actinopteri; order Beloniformes; family Hemiramphidae; genus Arrhamphus; species Arrhamphus sclerolepis. The sequence goes on from JBAMYA010000010.1 coordinate 10,018,640, forward strand.
ATTGGAATCTCCCCCCCCCCCAGGGGAAGCAGATGGCTTAGAGAGCTGTTTATTGGACAGTTTTCCAGAAAAAACATTAGGTTTTAAAAGGCTTTTTAAAAAATAAAATAAAATAAAGCTTTAGTTCATAATGACTTAAGGAATCTTCTATATTTTCTTTATACTGTAAAGACATTTCTTGGACATATATAAAATGCCCTAACAAGAAAGTCCCTACTATGCATTTACTTAATTAATTTTGCACACGATTGGAAACTGGATGCTCCAAAACAGCCCATTGTAATTTTTGTCTTGAAATGTTTGTTTTTGCCCTGCAATGGACTGGCGACCTGTCCAGGATGGACCCCTGCCTTTCGCCCGAAGTGAGCTGGGATAGGCTCCAGCAGACCCCCG
>JBAMYA010000010.1:10025385-10048677 GCA_037176975.1 Arrhamphus sclerolepis
TCTGTATGTAACCATACGCTGTGCTCCTTGCAAGTAAAACTATTTTTTATAAAAAAGATACTTTGACTCTGAGTCTGTTTGTATGTTAGGAAACTTGGGTACGAACTGATAGCACCTTCTCTGACAGTCCTATTTGCAGATCAGTTTCCTGACATGGTCCTAGACTGGCTTTGTTTGGAGGGCTAAGGGGGAGAAATGGGATTGGGCCTAAATGTTGTGACAAGACCTTAATAGGTCTGTGTGAAAGCTGATGACCGAAAAAGCTCATTATTTGAAGCAACATAATAAAAATAACTGTTGCCCCAACAACCTAAAACATAAAAACTTTGAAATGTAAGTGTTTTGTCTTGTTTGTTCTCTGTATTTGGTAAATAGATGGTATTCATGTTGTTTCTTTTTTTGTTTTTCCTTTGTTTTTCAAATCTTGTTAACCACTCAAAGCTCTTTCAGATTAGAAGAAAAAATGACTGGATAAAGATAGACACTGTTGTGTACGAGAATGAGCTTTCTGTCCTTTTTGGGAGGCTGCACTGAAACTGTTACAACAGTCGTGCTCTGCAGAGAACAGGGATTTGTTAACAGTCATAAAAGAACATAATTTTCACAGTAAATCAAGATGCACAACCTCTTTAGAATATTAAAAGCCGGTAACATCATGTAAGTTCATACCAGAGTTCAAATGAATTGAAAATTCAGTTCAAAAATACTTCATTCATCCCCGATAGGAAACTCAGTACAACTGTATAATAATAATAATTCAGACTGACAGTATAACAGATTTTATTAAGAGTCTATTTCCTGTGTTAGATTGGCGGTAAAAAAGCCCTTGAAATTCTAGTCAGGCGGAGCCAAAAAGGGACCACACTTAGTTGATTTCTTTTCTTCCATTTCCTTATCTCCATCTGAAGAGCCCGTCTGAGTGAAGTGACCCTGCTTTTTAATAACCATGACTGTAAATGTGTGATTCAGAATCCCAGTCTTATCAGCTTCCAGACACTAAAATAGGCCCCATCACTCTGCCTGCTTAATGCTCACCCCAGCACCTTCAGGGGCAGTCCTGGAAGTTTGTCACTGCTTGTCAGCTCTTCCATCAAGTCCCCGGAGGGCTCAGCAGTCACCAAACTAAACTATATTTCTTTTTCTTTTTAAACCCCATTGTAAGTCCGTGATGATAAGAGAGCATGACAGGTCAGGAATCTTTTTTTTCTCTTCTTTTTTATCAGCTGCACTTTCTTGTTGAAGATGGAGAAATAAAGACGTGTTTTCAATGTGACAATTCAATAACACCGTGCATTTGTTCAGAAGTGGCAGCGCCTACCTACATCTAACTAAGGACATACAACACCAAATCCAAGAAGTTGGAACTATACAGGACAAGCAAGAAAACAAACAGACAAAAAAAACCAACAACTTCATCATATTTTCTTCATTTTACTTTCTTTCAAATGTTTAATCCATCTGATCACAGTAAAGTTTTACATTTTTTGCCTCCGACCATTTTCGATGAACTTTGGTCCAGAGAAGACAGCGACAGAGTTTCTGGATCGTGTTCTTCTTTGCAATGATACAGCTTTACCTTTCATTTGCGGACTGAACGCCGACTGTGTTCACAGTCAGCCATTTCTGGAAGTGTTCCTGGCCCACGCAGTGAGGTCGAGTCAAGAATCAGGTCTGGTTTTATTCCTGTTTCATGTGCTCTTTTGCAGTCCTGTCTGAAGACCCGAATTCATTCGCGTCCAGTTTTGCCTTTCGACCTTGCGCACTGAGACTGTCTGTACTGATTCTCTGAATCTTTGGATGATTTTATGTAAATGGAGATCCTCAAAGTCTTTGCGATCATTTTAATGAAACTGTTCCAAAATTTTTACATGAATTTGTCTCAGATTAGTGAAGCTCTGCCTCTCTGACACGTTCGTTATATACGTCATTCTACTGACCTTTTCCCATTTAATGCATTCAAATGCTCCTGTTTTTCTTTTCTATTTGTAACAGTTACTTTGCCTCTGTTCCAGCTTTTTTGAGATGTGTTTCTTCCATCAAAGCTAAATTGCGCAAATATTTTCCATGAAATGGTAAAATGTCTCACTTTCAATATCTGACATGTTCTACTGGGAATAAAATATGGCTTCATGAGATTTACCAACTATTGCATTCTGCCCTTATTTACAATGCGCTTTACAGTGTCCCAAGATTTCTGGAACTGGGGCTGTAAAAAGAACTTAAGATGCACTGTAAACCAGTTTAATGTAATCTTCAGGAAAATTGGTGAAGCTAATCAAAAATGGATTCAGTTCAACAGGGAGCATCAGTACAAGAAGTTAAAGCAACCCTGGAGAGAAACAACATGCAACTTAAACAATGCCGTCTGTGCCATAAACAAACCCCAAAGAGTTTAATTTCTTTTAAGACAGAGAACATGACTTTAATATGAACTAAGACATTCTGAGTATTCATGAGTTTTCATCCTTTATCACCTTTTCTTTCAGCAGGTTTCTAATGTGCTAATAAAGGAGATAAGGACAGGGCAACAGAAAGCACACAAACAATCATGGTGGGCATATTACATGCATTACATTGTATCCATGATTAAGGATGAAATGCAGCAGGCGGAAAAAAAAATGGCCTTTAGCTGAGTGGTTTGTTTACGTGTTGCTGCAGAGAGCAGTTTGATTTACCAATCGCCACCTCGTTACTGTTCCCCCAGTGTTTTTCTGACTCACCCTCTACAGGTGGTATTTATCTGGAGAAAATAAGCAACAAATAGTCCTATAGTAAAAGGCAAAATTACAAAATATGGCAACACTGAACACACTGGGAACATAATGAAAATGTTTTCTGCGGCTGGGAGGAAGACAGTGGCGCCCACTCACTGGACTCACTAAACAGGTGCACAGTTCCAGCACACATTTACACAATGCACAGGTGCACTCAGACTATCAGACTATCAAGTTAGTTTGTTAGGTGAATGTCTTTTTATGCATGCAGTGTGTAAAGCAGTACATGGCAGGTAGTGGCTGTCGCTAGTATTTAGTATGCCGCGGTAAAACTCAGCCCCAGTGCAGAGGTTGTCCTCTGACTGCTGTTGCATGTTGCAGCGTGAAAGCTCGACTGGTCAGTTGCACTCTGGACGTTTTCAGCGCAATCAAATGCACGAGTGCACAGGGACAAGATCGGGGGGGAGTAGGATTATGTTTGAATTAGGCCTCATGTGTCACTCAAACACTTGGTGAAATGTAAATGATCTTTTGGAAGACGTATGTAAAAATACTTCTGCACACTGACAGCTGATATGTCTTTGGTGCTGTGAATGCATACAGAGGTCCTGTGCTTCTCCCTGCAGGGAATTAAGTAGCCATCTTTGGTAACTTTAGTAAGGTTTATTCCACCATGAAAACCTCACAGGTGCAGAATACATACTGGATCAACTTGTAAAATAAAAATTGATAAATATGTTTAAAACATGGATCACTTATGTGTAAGGCAGTATGTGGTTCATGTGGATCTTTTACTGCTCAAATCGAAACTGTCAAACCAGCAGTTTATACTTATTTTCCTTTATGTTTATCTATCAAAGGGAAATAGGAATCAGGCTTTGCCAAAATTACACACTTCACAGTTCCCACGTCTTCGTGATCAGGAAGTCGTAGTGGGTTAACAGATCATAACTCATCATCATCAGGGGGGTCACACAGTGAGAGATGTCACACCAGACTCCACCTTCAACTCATCTGTTTGGTCTTTATCGAGCGCTCACAGCTGTCATGCAGTCTTGTGCACGTATACGTCTCTACGTTGTCACGAACAGCGAGATACAATTAGTTCCAAGAGAGTCTGCTGCTTTTGTTAAATTCAGTTTTTCCACATTCAAATCTGTTTTATTGCATGCTGTAAACATTAAAAAAACAATAAAACAACAAGGGTTTTTGCTAAAAGTTCAGCCAAACTGTTCAGTAAGCCAAAGCAGATGGAGCTGTCTTTGCTATGCTCTTTATAATATTTGTATGCTTTTGTTGTTGAATTCCCTTGTTTCAACCCATTTCTTTCACTCTTATTGATTCCAGCTAATCATGAACTCACCATCTCCAAAAAATATTGAACATACTCAGATATTAGGTCAGAGTCGATGAAAGGTCAGAGAGAGGAGAGACGCACCGATAAACGCTTTTAAATTCTGATACAAACTGGTATGAACCGCTGCATTACAGATACCGAATCTGGTATCAGACTTTTCTTTCTTGTATATGATGGTGGAAGTGATAAAGATAATTATTTTTATTATCATCATATCAAATTATTATCCCAAAATATTACATTTAAATGCATTAAAAAATGAATTGTATATGTAGCTACTTGAAGTGTCTGATGACTCCACGACTTCTCCACTCTGACTTTCTCCATTGCAAGTGTGAACAGATTGAAAGAACTATAGAAAATGGATGGATGGAGGTGGAACTTCAGAAGCAAAATTGTGAACAAACCATATTGTGTTTGCCCAGTATGTATGGACATGGAACAGTGTGCTCTGGATTTCCATGTGCCAGTGATTTCCTCCTGAGTCATTATCATAAACTGTGATTTTACTGCGACGGCAGCATGGCTGCAGCAGCACACGTTTGCACGAAGCAATGGCACGTAGTATTGTAACATACATAATCAGAATCTCTCTCAAGAAGCAATATTACGTGAGAGGTTCTAATGTTGTTTCAGCTGCATGCTCTACCTGGAGTCTGGAGGGGGTGAAACGTCTGTCAATTTTCATATCGCCTCTTGATTTATTTTGAACAGTTATTAAAGTGCACCTTCCTCTGAGAATTTCCATAATGATCTCTCACATGTTGGTATATACGGATGCCATAGACAGCATGGGCCTGCCATCACAACTCTTATTAAATCTGTTGAGCTGTGAATTTACTCAAAGGCATGTATGATTAATGAAGGTAAGGATTCAATACAATACCTCGGCTCACAGCTCTGCTGTGATGGGAGAAACCATGTGAGGCTGTGATATCACATCCTACCAAGAGCATTTTGAGGTACAGCAACTGCTTTTGTTCAGAACATTTACACCTCGAGTTTGGCAGTATGTAATTATGCCAAACGTCTGACATGAGACACCTCAGATCTCCCTTATATACATTTAATCATGGTACGCCTGAATAACAATGATAAACAGCTTCAATATTCAGAAGAAATGCAAAATGCCGAAAGAGTGAATAATATCTTGATGTATAGTATATATTCAAAATAGGAAAGCGACTTTGGGCCAGGGAAATTGTTGTAAAGTGCTCAAAATGACTTCCTCCCTATTTCTGGTCTACCTGTTATCCCTCAGCAAAGGTTCAATTTCATGTGTGGGAGAAAAACAAATTAAGCAACACATAAATGCTTGGAAGCATCAAAAAGCTGCTGTTGTGAGCTCTTGCCTCAAATTTGCCAGTGCTCCATCTCTGATGCAAACGGATGACATCATCTCACCATTTAGGCGTAGTTTCCTCCAGATCCCAGAGCCCGCCTCCCCATCTCTCTATGTGGTACAGAATGGAATACATAGCAACTGATGCTTTGTCACTCCTTAGTCAATAAAGCCAGAGCCCCCTTTGGCGCCCCACTCCGTCACCTTTTAATTACAACCCTTTAATATTTAAACAGAATTGAAGGAAAAAGTTTGTGTCCAGGAAGAAAGAAACGCAAACTTTATGCACTTTCATCTGCATGCTCTCCATCTGTTAGACTTTCTTTGGACTTGTTTTGTTATTCCCTCTCCTCTGCTTTCTTCACCATAAAAATGTTATTCCCCGCTCCGCTGTCACCTTTATTCTTATCTTCGTCACCTTCACTTCCCATATTTCTCATATTTGACTGTCTCCAACTTTCAGCTATAGGCCTATAAAGGAGCAACAAAATGACACATCTTCACAGATGAGATTTTGGTGAGGAAGTCTGTGCACTCACCTGCATCCATCAATGTCACTGTGCACAGTTGGTGAGCCCCCGCCAGCATCCCGACATCACAGCAGGAGATACAAATGAATGTGACATTCTTGTTCCTTTTCTCAGAGCCCTCTCTCTTTGTTTGTGTGTCTCCACAGCTGAAACATTTCCAGAAATACAGTGGGTATCTCACACAGTTATTGATGTGAAGATCTATTTTCAGTCTTTAACCTATAGCATTGTAAAATTGTGGTCCTTTAGTTCTGTCTTGGGTGTTTGTGCCTGGTTCCCAGCGTTTGGGTTTCACCAGTGGCAAAGATGACACTGTCACATTTCCATCTCCCTAAGTTTCACAGTCTGGAGAAATCAGCACTATATGTGAATATTCTCAGTGAAGGGGATAATTGTGTGACCTTCAGCTATAATAAGGTCTGAATCTCATAAGACCAACTTAATGTGTAGAAAAGAGGATAGAGAGTGCAGCGTGGGAAGAGGTAGAGTTGTAGGATCCACCAAAAGATCATGAGTGCAGTTATTAACTAGACTGAGGAAACTAATTAAAATCACTGGCTTTCAAAAATACATTTCTGAGACAAAGTGAATAGGTCAGATGGCTACTGTGGGTAAATTATATTAGTTTTATGTAAAATGTTTTAATATTTGTATTTGCTAGGTTGCAAAGAGGTAAGATGTAAAAAAAAAAAAAAAAGGCATGACTGTGAAGCTCTCTTTTAAATCCATGGATTTAAAGGTAATGGTCAAAAAGACTGCTGTAACCATGATGGTTCCTGCATTAAAGGAGGCGAGCCTGTTAAGTGCATTGTAAACTCACTGAGCTTTTGGTATCTTGTCAAAGAATTACATAAGAAAATTATGCAACACAGCCAGAGGTAGATTTTTATTCTTCCAACCTTGTTCTTCTGCTGAGCGTGCATTAAACCGAAATTCAATGTGAACTTATTAATTTTATCCTGCCAAGCGACTGCACCAATGGTTTTTCACAACAGCACTTGGAACTGAGCACAAACCCATGACACTCAAAACAACTAAAACAATCAAATGCACAACGCAGCAAGGGAAGATTAAACACAAGGTTTTTGCTATGGCATCAAGCAGCAACAGAAATTTATATACAGCAGGAGTGGTTAATGGAGAGCTTAATGAATAGCTGGCACAGAACGATAGGGAAAATCGAAGCTGAAGACACTCAGCTTTGGTTTGAATTTGGGCTTACAGCTGAGAGCCTGAGGCAAAGGCTTGTTCTAGTTGCAGGGGTCCTGGATGTCAGACTTGACCATAAGCCAAGCTGTGCAGGGCAGAAATAAAAGCTGGAAAGAACTGGGGGAAATGGGTTCACAGGGGAAGAAGACAAGTTGAGCCAATAAAGCAAATAGATAAAGTAGGATGTCTGCAGATAGACACTAAAGGCCTTTATACACAAGCCCAAAAACCTGCTAGGGTTTTGAGTGCTATGTGAAAGTGGTTAATCAACTTTCAGATCTACACCAAGTTTTTATTTTTATTTTTACTTATTACTCATTCAATGAGGACACCGTACAAAGGAGTGCAAGCCAGGCTGCTGGGTTCTATGTCCCAACAGCCTGGCAACTGGGCATTTCCAAGTTATCAATTGCCAGTATTCTTCCACAACAAAAGGCATCAGTTGCCTCAAACCCTTGCCAAATCCACATAGCCCTGGGCCCTTCTGGTGCTTTCAGAAGATGGTGGGCTCACAACTCCCAGATTTTTCAAACTGTCTCCAGATGTACACCATAGGCAATAGCCCAACCATGAAGTACCTACAAACCTTTACACCAGGCTTGGCTCCTCATATCCCTTATACATACAAGACGTCTATGTTTCTTGATGACTCCATCATAGGGAATTTTGGGTAGGCCTGGCAGGTAGAATGATAGTTGTTATGTCTGAGCTACATACAGAGAGCAAACAAAAGGAAACTTAGCACTGCAAGTAAGAGTGCTGCAGAAAAAAACCTGCACTTCCCTCTGGTGGTCAGTGGTGTAGTTGACCTATCAAAAGCCCCGCCCCCCTTGGTTACTGTTGCTAAGTCTGACAAGCCAACCGGTCTTGCATGGCAATCTCACTGTCTCTCACTGCGCTCCCAGGAGAAATATTGGCTGATTTTTGGAGGAATAAGTTGAATATCTCAGATCGGAGCAGACAGAAGGGCTTGCAGTTCGCATTTGAAGGATATATTCAAGATTTCTTGTTCAATCTGCAACAAAATAATGATAAAAATAGAGGCTAAAGCTTATAGATTGCAGAGCAAGAGTGAACCACCACATCACCTGGTGATCAAGACAGAAGACCACAAAATAAAGGAGCAGCACTGTTCTTGTAAAGCTGGGTAGGTGTCTATGCACTTTTACAATTATCTATAAGCAAAAACAGTAGGCCTGTATAACATAACATGAAGCATGTTCGCTAGTTTTAGTTAGTTGTTGTTGTTTTTTTCATTTTGAGTTCATTAGTGGCCTCTGAGAGGACTTTCTCTACATTCAAGTTTGTGACCACACTGGCGCAGGAGCATCTTGAAGCATTTATGCTAATGTCAACACATTAGAGACCTTGATGTCTTTAGACAATGATCCAGTCATAGACAGAGTCACAGAGACCAGTGCACGACTCAAACGCTTGCTGATGACGTGGGTTAGTACAGTTTCCTTTTGTTGGGGGGTTTGAGATGTTCTAGGTGTGTATACCACAGGGGGCTGGTTTCTGTTTCCAAAAATTTACTTTGATTTTGATGATAAGCTACTTTTTTATTGCTCATCATTGAACACACATAAAGTCGTTTTGATTGTTGAAAAAACAATGTTGAGTATGCATATTGAGCTTATGTACTTCACATTGAATAAGCAATAGTGTTTACAAGTTTAATACACTCTACAGACTGACTAATCTATGTGTGTTATCTTTAATGTTATTAAATTGGTTTTATAGACAAGGCAAGTTTATTTCTAGAGCACAATTCATACACAAGGTACTTCAAAGTGCTTTACATCTACGTAAAATCACAACAAAGGCAAATAAAATCATTAAAACAGAAATAATCAATAATTGATTAAATCAAATAAATAAGAGTGCAGAATAAAAAGTATAATTTAAGAATTAAAAACAAAGTAGAAGGGGGGGTGGGGGGTGTGAAAACAGCAGTTAAAACTATTTTTGTTTGGTTCTAAAATTCAGGGTTAAAGTAACTAAATTTGGAACTTTATTCAAATGCAGCTGAGAACAGGTGGGTCTTTAACCTGGGTTTAAATAAACCGCATTAAATTATACCGCAAAGTATTTGTATTAAAATGATGGTTCCAGTTTCATCTGTTGTGCGATTGGAAAAAAGGCCTCTCCAAACAAAGTTCCCGGGCTGAATTTCAACCCCAGCCCCCCCATGAGCAGAGCGAACATCAGACCATCAGTTTTCTTGTGATGAGTAGAAGCTGATGACGTCACGCTCTAACTCCAACACACCCGTCTGCCTCCTGAAACCAAACAGACGCAGAGAAGAAATAATGCAGGCAGAAGGTATAAAAGTATGTTCAGAAAGTATGTGTAGCCATGACGTGATTGCAGGCGAAAGGCTGACACATCTGTTTGGATGAAAACAAAGGAAGAAAGAAAAAAAATGATTATCTCTCCATTAATCTTTCCATTAGCTACACTAATTTTATCCTTGACAATGCTGAGCGCTGGTCCTCCACTGGAGGGGTCATGAAATTAAACAATAAGACATTTTAGCTGTAATCTGCAGAATATTTAGTGCGTAAATGATTGGACCTGAAAGTATTGAATGGGCCACAGTCCACCAGATATGCTCCCACCTACAGCCAAATAAAAAGTAGAGGAAGGAAGCTGACAGGAAGCTGAATCATTGTTCATAATTAATTACTATAAACTGAGCAGTACACATTTCTCCATCCCTCCTATTCTGTTCATTTAGACTTATTTTGATGGAGGACATTTTAGTTAATCATCCATGATGATAAATGTACAACCACAGCAACAACAGTGCACTTATATAGTGCCTTTCAAGGCCAGCGACCACTAAATGGTTTTGTACTATTATTCACATATACTATATATACTATTACGTAATGTTGTGTTAGAAGGTTCTATCAAATGCCATTTTTGGACCACCATCTTGTACACTTGCTTTCACTCCTGCTAATACTCTTTTATCACACATCACATCTGACAAATTTCTCCACCCGTTAAACTGCTTGCACACAGTTCTTCACCTGTTTTCTATGCTCTGTTGCTCTTGACTACTGACCCTGGGTACTTAAAATCCTCCACCTTCTTCATCTCTGCTCCCTGTAGCCTCACTGTTCCACTTGGGTTCCTCTCATTCACACACATGTATTCTGTCTCGCTGCAGCAAATTTCATTCCCCTCCTTTCTAGATCACAATATCATCTGCAAACATCATACTCCATGGAGATTCCTGTCTAATCTCATGTCCTTCTGTTTTCCCTCCTGGAGACCAAAACTGCCCATCACTTCCTCATCACCTCTGTTGCCTTCTCCGACATTAAAGTCAGTCAGCACTCTTTCATCTCTGAGGATACTCTCCATCACTTCAGCTATTTCTCCTTCTCTTTTAGCTCACATCGTACCTGCAGGACATCACCACTTACAGCATTGAACATTGCACCTTTAGGTTCTAACTCCAGACCCTTCACTCAATCTGAAACTCTGCACCTTCAGAAAATTCTTATCAAGCTCTTCCTTCAACGTAACTCCTACTCCATTTCTCTTCACAACAACAACATGATAGAACAGCCTGAGTTCTGCTCCTAAGCTTCTAGCCTTGCTACTTTTCCACCTGGTCTCCTGAGCGCAGAATATCCACCTTCCTCTGCAGCATCATGTCAACCAGCTCTAGCTTTTACCAACATCCAGAGTCCCTACTGGCAGCCCTAGTCTCTTGCTTTTCCTCTTTTCTCTCTTCTTACAGACACACCTTCCTCCTCTCACACTAGACTGAGAGAGTAGACTAATTTTCACCAGCAGCCTTTGGCAAAAGAGTGCAGGCAGCAACCATCATTAACCAGGACCTCGACCAATCCGGGATGGCTTCATGGGTCTTGTGATTTGCATGTTTAGCTTAGCATAGGTTTTATGTCAGATGTCCTTCCTGACACAACCCAACACATTGATTCAGCCTTGGAACCGACTCAAAAAGACAGTGTCTTGTGACCCCCTGAAGCTGCATGAAACCGAAGAAAAGTGACAAGACCTTACACTTAGGGCTCTAGTCAAACTAGTCCAAGTCCTGGACTCAAGTACTACAAGCTTGCAAGATACAGTTCCAAGAGTACATTTGTACTGTACCTACCAATATGAAAGGCATATAACTTGAAAAAGATTTTTAATCAGAAAAATCACAGGATATGGGGAAAAGACTAGATTTTAGCCACATGAGTAACAGGCTAAAATACTCAAAATTATTTGACGTTATTTTTATCAACATTAGTAGATGGTCAGTTGATGAAAACTGGATGAACAGCCTCAGACCAGCTCATTTTATTTCAAAATGGTGGGAAATGGGCCTAGCTATCAGTCCAACTCATCACGGCGGCTTCGGAGGCAGAGGAGGCCCCTCAGGGACTATGTATGCGATCTCTTGGTGCGAGGGACTTTGTAAGGGGGGACAGTGTAGCGTTCCTGCGTCTATGTTCAGTTGTGACTGTGTTAATATTGAGAATGTTCTGTAGTTCACGTTTATATGTTATGTTCAATGCAGGGGTTGAGGTGGGTGTATGGGTGGATGAGAATGGCAAGGGGCGGGTCAGGGGCGGATCAGGGGCATGTGAGTGACAGGAGCCTGGGTGTGGCTGTGCTGTGTGCTTTGGCCGACAGTAACCGCTTCTGTTAATAAAGCAGCTGTTGGCTGACATCCTCTCGGTCCATCCTTTAAACTCATTCGCCTGGACGCTACAATACTGTGTAATGTACTGTGGACGTTGAATGTGCTTTGCAAATGTATACATTCCATTTGGAATGCAAAGCTTGTCTCTACAAGCTCTGACACTTCATCCTTTAAAACTTCCATGTTGTCAGCTTCCTGACTTCCTCCCTAATCAGTGCCATAGTCAAAGATCTAATCCACACACTCATGCGTAGTACATTGCTTAGCCATCGTGCTGCCACACACTGTGAGCAAAGCCTCAAGGAAGTTTCATATCCCAGAGCTGCAAGAATGTTATGTGCACGATTGAAACAATATTGTATTTTCATGTGAATGAACCTGTATAAGAATAACTGACTGACGTCACCTATAGGTTTTCTAAACAAGGCTTTTGAAGTATTTTCTGGTGTGTGTGTTTGTTTTTTTTTTTTACTCACTTCTATGTTAGAAATGGGAGGAAGAGGTACATCTTGACCCTGAACACCACAAGTCTATATGTTTAATGAAACACATACAATTTAATAGGGATTTCTAAACAATTATTTCATGTTGTCAGATGTCTTGGAAGTCTTAGAACGTTATAGCAAATAGATTCAATAACTACATTTTCTCGAGTGAAAGCTTGATATGAGCATAACAAAACAAGATATGCAATGATTATAATATTGGCTTGACTGTCTGCCGCGTGCATTTTAAACATATGACTATGGTATGGTTCAGAGGTGGGAAGTCACAAAGTACGAAGACTTACATTATCAAAACAGTGTTTAGGTTATGATCAATAGAAAAGGTGCTGCGCGACATGGAGGAAGAAAGAGATCCATAACGATGACGATAAAGCAGATTTATGAAATAAGATCTTCCCCATCCATGGCTGTATATGAAGGAACTGTTCGATGTTGTCAGCTCCAAGAATGATTCGTGGCGACTGAGTTGTGTCTTGTGCTAACCTAAACCACACGACCTCCTGGCGTACAAGACTTCGCCATCCAATCTAAAAGAACACATAATGGTAAGTGTATTTCTGGTTGTCCTTATGAGGTTATTGAGCATTTTATGGAAGTCAGTTTACAACTATAGCAATGCTATGGGAATACATATTTTTGATAGTATTGAGCTAACGTTAGCTAGTTCTTTCTGGCTGCTCCCTGTTGGGGGTCTCCACATCGGTGACCTGCATGAGTAGTTTGGATAATAGAAAAAATAAATAAACATACAATTCATTGCTGTTGTGTCACTCTTATGAGACTTTGGGGCTATCTGCTAGCATGGACGTAGGTGCTAGGAGTTGAAATGTTGTTTGGGTTAAAATTAAAATTTAAAAAATTATGATGGAGGCTACTCTGTTTGTATCTTATGTGTTACTGTGTATATTTTTGCAATTCCTGCAGAAATCACGTGACACAAAAGCCTTGACTTCAAGTTTGTATGATAGGAAGCTTTGAGGCTGAGAACATAAATGTCTGAAATAAACAGTTATGCAACTGTGATGTATCTTGTAATTGATAGTGTGTAATATAAAAATAGCTAATATTATTTAGCTGGTGATCACATTAAATATGAGCTGATCACATAAAAATATAGTGATGTGAACATTCGTTGGCCAGCACCAGGAACTTCTAATTCACCCTAATTAATTGAGTATATAATGTGAAACCTTGTTGTATTTTCAAATTTTGGAGTCTAATTCCATGATCTGTTTTATGTAGATATTAAAATGTGAAATGACAACAACAACATTAATAATAAAAATCCTTCTATGTTTTTTTGTTTTGTGTTTTTTTTTTATTCCACAGTCCTTAATTTCATTAGAAGGTATCTGAAGACGTAATCCATGGTGCATCCAACTGAAAATCCTCATTCTCCAGAGGAAGAGGACTTCTTTAAACTCCAAGCAGCTAGAGTCCTACTGCATGGATGTCTGCACGTTGTCCCTTAAGCTCAACACACCTCCACCTGCCACAGCTGCCTGCGAGAGGCTTTTTAGCTCTGCAGGACTGATTTTCACACCTATAAGGGCACGCCTTGATTCAAAGGACTTCAAGAACCAGCTTCTGCTAAAGCTGAATAAAAGATGTCAGAAGTCCTGTTGAGTGAGTGAATTTCTTAAACCAAAAAATAAAATAAAATAAACTCAAAGTCTCCATGTTGATCATAATGTCTGAAGTTATTTTTGCTTACATGCAAAACATTGCAGTAAATTAAGGCTCTCAGGTTTCCTTTTTTGATATAAAATGTTTGAAAGATTAAAAGAAATCTGCTATCAGGTGTGTTGAGTCAGTATTAAGAATGTCAAAGCTATAAACATTATCCAGATGCTCATGTAGGACCTCTGGTCCGTTCAGTTCTGAGTTAGCATGGTCCTCACTGAAATGAAGTGCAAGAGTCTGGTGAGGACCAGACTGGTTCTGAATATGTTTGTCTTTCAGAGACCTGTGTTCACTGATTGTTTTTTTTTTTTTTTTTTGTTCCTTGGACCAGCACCAAGTAGCTAAGATTTTTCATGTTTTTTTGTGTAAAACTTCAGTTTTCCTAAGATGTAAAAGACATGTAGTCTAAAACTGAAAATAATTTTCAATCATTTTTTACTTCTTCCTTTTTTGCTTCAGTACATTTCAGATCCTGTACTTTATTACTTTTACTTGAGTAATGAAGTGGAATCAGTACTTTTACCAGTCTTTTTTTCACTCAGTATCTGTACTTCTACTATGTGTAAGTATAGAATGTGGGTACTTTTGACACCCTGGTCTGGTTGATGCTCACATGGAGAGAGTGCAGTTTCGTGATGACCTCCAGGTTTCTGATTTTATTGAGTTAAAGCTCCATGTTTTTTTTTGTTTTGTTTTGTTTTTTTCTGATTCTTAATGCTTAACATATTTGTAACTGCATGACATCCGCTGATTCCTGGGGACCATAATCAGAAGGCTTAGGACAAACCCTCAGGACTCACTTGGTGCATAATACTGCACACAGCAGCGGAGACTATTTGATTATTTGAAAAGTGTTCTCTAGAGCATGGGTACTTACAAAACCAGTATTCTGAGATTTGAAGTGCTTCAATGAAGACTCTGGTGTTTCCTTCAGTTCAGCTCTCATGAAGTGGAAAAGCCTTTCATATTGACATCATCATCATCATCATCATCGACTGTCTCAATTTCTAAAAAAAACAACAAAACAAAAACAAAAAAAACAAGTGACATACATTGTTTGATGTGGATTACTCAGCCACTTCAAATAAAAAGAAAAAGAATGCTCAAACAATACAAGTTTCTAATACATTTAACTGGTTATGTCCTAATTTCTACTGCTTCTACCCCAGACTGCAGAGCGCGATTCATACCGTTGCAAGTGTCCTTCTGTTTCCTTCATTGTGAGGTGTAAACAACAGTCCTCACTAAGCTTTATTTGCAGACATAAATGCAATCATAAAAGATTGTTCATTGCCCATTTAGCTTCCAAGGGTCTATGTGAAACTACTCCCCTCACCTAAAGTTTAGGACGAGCATCACAGCGATCAGAAAAAAAGTCACATTATTTAAATTCTTGGCTCTAACCAAAATCAGCTGTCACTGTTTTCCTCTGCACATTGATGATGATTATTCTCCATTTATGTCATTTAGAGACTTCTCAAGACATTTTTGGTTAAACTTTTTTCCAAAAACTCAGCCCTGATCATCTATGATTTTTTTTCTTTTTGTTGTTGATTGGTTTAAGCAGTTTAAAAAAAAAAAAAAGAAAAGTACAGCCTCTTTCATCTCTAAAGGTGCTCAGAATGTAATAGAACTGAAGAAAAAAATGCAGAAACAGTGTGTGAAGTATGAAAGATGTTCACCTTCTGCTTCCTTATGAATCAAGAAAGTAAGTAGCAGCCAGGTGCTGATAATTAAATGTACTTGATTAACTGAATATCAGTAAAATGCTAGTACCTCTATCAATGTTGGCCATTTGCTTGTCTGTAGCATTCATGTGGTGATACCTCAAAGTCAAGGAGGAAAGACCTCACTGCAATATGGGAACTGTTATATCACTTCCAAACAACGTGGACTTACCCACTTACAGTGAGGACTAAGGGGAAAAAGCCAACACACACAAAAGTCACATTTTTAATTCTAAAGGCTTTAGCCAGCATATTAAATGTTAATCTTCATGCCAAAAAATGATATAATATGGCTTGTTTGGTAGGTTTGCCTGGAAAAGTCTCTTTACTGTAAGAAGAACTAGATTTGTCCATCCATCCATCCATCCATCCATCATCTATACCCACCTACCTAACTCTAACCCTATTTCCAGTACAGGGTCAGGGGGGTCTGCTGGAACCTATCCCAGCTCACTTTGGGCGAAAGCCACCCTGGACAGGTCGCCAGTCCACCACAGGGCAGAACTAGATTTGCAGATTTTTAATATGAATTAGTTCCAAGATTCGTAAAGCAATTTAAGACACAGTCATAATCATTCCCTCCCACAAACACTTAGCAACAGCTGTCAAACATGGTGGTGGAGGGCTGATGAGTTATACTGAGTACACTGAAGTACTCTAGTGTCAAATATGAAGCCATCAATTTCTGCTTTTTTTTCTTTTTTCTTTTACAACAGAAGGGTTGCTGGAACTGGGTCGTAAAAGCGGGACCAGCTGTGCACAGATGAACACCTGTAAACCTCACAGAACTATCAATCAATGTAATCAAGTATCAATGTGAAGGGGGCCCAAAACACACCACATCGATGCAATATGCTGCTGACATCACATAGAAAATAATTCTTTCAATTTATGCTTCTAAAGCTGGTTCTCTATCGCACTGGTTCTCAAACGGGGATACGCATACCCCTGGGTGGATTGCAGGGCCAAACCAGTTATTTAAAAAAATGCTTCAATAAAATATAAGTGTAAGTCAAGATTAATATATTCATTGTCCTTAAATTCAATGTCAATCACTGCCACCATGACCACTTTAACAATAGAGTCATGGTTGAAGCGGTTGTACTGCTGCAAAAACAGAAGTAAACAAGTATTAAAACATTGAAACCAAAGCTGGAAAATTCCAAAAATGTTGCATAAAATATGCGTAAAACTGGTTCTTTTTTCTGTGTGGAGAAATTAACCAGCAGTGGCATGAAGCCAGCACATCTTAAGCTGCATCTCAAAACAAAACATGTTAGTCATATTATAAAGCACGGAGAAATTTTTAAAGGCAAACCTCAAGACACAATGAAGAAAGCCTCCACGTCATGAGTTCATGACTTTAGCCTTTGGTGACTTCTTTATTATAATCCCAAAGAGGAAAATTTAAGTTGATCATTTAAAAGTGACTATTTCCTTTTTAGTTATTTTTGAAGTATATTTGTCTATATATTTTCATTTGAAAATAGTTGAAAAGAGACCGCAAATGAGTAATATTCAGCAGTTATAAGGTGGAATGGTCATGACAATGTTATGTTACTATTTTTTTGTTTTTTTGGTCAAAAATGCTTTGTGCTAGTTAGGGGTGTTTAGCATTTCCAAAAAAACATTTCAATTTTTGATATTTTTAGGCTTCTACTGCACACTACTGATATAGTAGTCACAGTAGTTTTTACAAGACAACATTCTGCACGCAAATATGTTTATAAAGCTGTTAAACAGAACAAGGGAGAAATGTAACACTTAGAAAAACTGAGTGAGCTAGTCGCTAGTTATAGCAGCTAATAACTGAATAACTAATGTTTGAGTTTGCTGTATATACAAAACAACAAGCTGCGTGCTCTTCTGGCATCTAATCGTCTCATGAATAACAAATGAGTCTCCGACTGTGATATCTTAAAGGAACACTGTGTAAGATTTTCTCCCATCTAGTGGTGAGGTCGTAGACTATACTGCAACCATTCTTTATCCTGCTCCTTTTAAACAAGAATCATTTTTGTCTACAGTAGCCAATGTCATTGATCTGGGAAACCAGAAGTCGTTGACCAACAACTTCTATGTCCATTACAAGACAACTTAGAATGTTGTCTTTTTTTTATTTTTACATCAATTACTTCAATGCTAATATCAGCCAGCCACAACTGAAAATGAGGACAAGCTAATCTAGTGATATAAAGCTATCTACGTAGCCACTATGTTATATTTATAGCGCGGTAGAGGCTCACGGAGCTCAGGAGGCAGCGTTTCCCGAGGTTGGGCAGTGAGAGATGAGCGCGGGCACCCAGAAAGAACTCCCCGCGGACCCACATTGCAACTGCGCTCCAATCCTCCGCTGTGGGCCACCCTCCACCGCCAGAGACCACCAGCCACCGCGCACACGTTACACGCTCAGCACAGAGACGTGAGAGTCCACCAGCAGCTGCGCCCGACTCATAAGAGGATGGGGCTGGAGCAGTGAAGGGGGGATGGAAAGGAGGGAGAGTAATGGGAAGTGGAAATAATGCCAGCCAATTGGTCTGCAATAATCAAAACAAAACAGCAAGCGCTTCTTCTAGTACCTTGTAGCTTTGACAGGGAAATTTTCTATGTAGAATCTGCTGCAGGGAGAGGAAGAAGACTATAAGGTAGGGGGGATGCATTGGTCAAAGTTGGGCGAGAGTTTATAGCCAACTACTGGTAGCACTAGCAGAAACACAAAACACAAAGCTGTATTTTCCTGGAAGGACTGTAGTTTCAAGATGGCGGCACAACATGGCGATCACCATTGAATACGCCAACGCAATGTATAACAAATTCAAGACCTGCGAGTGGTGGGCGGTTCCTGATTCACTTGGGTTAATGAGACAAATCTTCCTACTGAATCACAAATCCCGAGTCCCTCACTAACCCGGTTCATATGCGTCCTCTGGCTGCTAACGCTAACATTAGCCGCTACGTTAACTACAAATGACATGTAAGTAAGAGCAGACAGTGGCGTAGCGGAAACATCGCTGACTCAGGTGATTTACCTGAATTGAATGAATGACAGACTCAACTGGACAGGGGACAGGGACCAGACAGGAACCAAATGATTCAAATGAACCAGATCACATCACTGAGTGAGTCGGATTAGTCCATAAGTCCATAAAATGGACCTATGTCCATAAAATTAGTCCATAAAATGAACTGAATTTACCACCACTAAGACTTAGTAATTACTAATTAATAAGGTCGTACTTTTGAATGAAACAGTCCATTTTTGTTAATAGACATCCTGTAATATTCCACAGTGGCCCTTTAACCATACCTGAATTTATACAGCTATGTATGTACACCAATTTCCAAGCTTACAGGCATTTGCAGCTCAAGGCTCGACATCCAGAAACCTTCCAGATTTGGGGCTCCTCCCAGGAGATACAAACCAATTAAAACAGACAACGGAGTCTTATCCCAGTTCTGTCTTTGTTTTTCTCAAAAATCACCCTTCCTCATTTCCTTTTCCTCAGCGCTCACTCGGTTCCTGTCGTTTGTGGGAGCTAGTTTTGTTTTAGGCCAGAGTAGGACAGGGTGAGGGTAGGCAGGGGACCGTCTTTTATGTCTCTGTTGATCGGGATATGTGAGTGTAATTCCTGCACTTCGTACTAATTAACAGCCTAACAGAGATAAGCTGGCAAGAGGCTTAGAAGAGTATCTGTGTGGATTCACTGATAGAGAGACACTTTCAAGAGGCAGAAGAAACCCACATGACAACTTATCAGACGTGGGCTAAGGAGCAGTTCTTTCATTATAATTAGGTGTACCCTTTAAGAGAAAAAAATATATGAAGTTTTGGTTAATGTTCCACCATCAAGAACCATAATCAATAGGCAGACTCAAGCTTATCCTTAACTTTGCTTGTCGACACATTTGAAGAAGAACATATATTTTAGACCAAAAATGTAACTCAGCGGATCATTTAAGAGGTTACAATAATAGCTTGAACTGTTATTACTGTGTTGCTACAGTCATGATCAATGATAAGAGTATTTAAAGTACCCAATCAAAACAACTTTTTCATCTAGCACTCTTTCTTTCTCCTCCTCTCTCTATCTCTGCATCCCTCTGGAGGGATGCTGTAGCAGTTTTGACAGTCAGGCATAGTTCATAGTATGTTTTAGCTGCGTATTATCCCTGAGAAGTTCAGAGGAATTAATCCTTCAATGACAACACAGCCTTAATATAGAGGCTAAGGAGGGGATGGAATGTGTGCTGAGGGATTATGGGTAAGTAGATGAGCAAACATTAAATATTATAACAGTAAACACTAACAGATTCGCTGAGGGGGAAAAGAAAAAAAAGTTGGGAGGAAAAAAGCCTAAAGGATCAGAAGATGGAACTGGGGGGGGGTTGGGGTTGGGTGGTCTGTTGAAGTGGTTCCTCTTGCTGTTAGCAAATGAGAAAACATTGCAATTTAATAACAGCAATCTGGGGAGATTCATCCCTGGCTATTTCCAGCCATTACAAGGAAAATGATAGCTGAATGCCAAGACAATTTCTAGATAATCACCGGTGCTGCAGAGATGGACACTGGCCCCACTCCTGTTCTTTTCTTCCTGTGCTGATAGCAGTGCATTTCACTCTGCAGCTGAAAAAGCAAGAGGAGCTCCATTCTCTAAACCAGGTCCCATTATTCCTTGCTTTAGTTTTGTACAGATCCAATTCCACAATCAGTCTGTTGAACTTGGCATCAACAAAAAGAGGCCCACTCCCAGTGGAATGCTTTTACTTTTTCTCTTTCTCTCTCTCTCTTTCCGACCACCCTCCCCTCACATGCCATCCTTTCAGCAGAGCCTTTCTCCCACTTTCCATGATCAGAAGTGATGATGAAAATTAGCTGCAGCACACTGATTACATTTGACACATTTGACCATCACAGAGGTTCAGTTTTAGTTCTTTGGGCATCAAAACTACCAACATAAATGCTATTTTGCTTTTGTTTTGTTTTTTCCTAAATGCACAGATGAATGCTTGAAACAACCAGAACAGGTAGAGACAGATTACCAGGTTGCTCAAAAATGATGCTGCCAGATGACAGAGAGATGAATTGTTCCTGAAGAAGCGGCTCTAATTGTTGTCCGTGTAGATCACTGACAGCTGGGTAACAAAAGTCTGTAAGTGTGGCAGAAGACAAAGAGAAAAATAAAAAAAATAAGCTTCATTAAAGAAACTCCCAATTATATGGGGCTGAAAGAGACCAAGGAAAGTATTTCTGCACTTCTCAGCAGGCATGTTACTTTGTGTGATCACTCTTGTGTTACAGAAGCAGTCATACTGTATCACAGTTAAAATCCAAATGCTAAAAAAAATGCTCTTACCATCTGTCTCCTCTCTACTCCTCTCTACCTGCATTACCCCACTCCTTCCCCTCTGCCACATCACTCGTTTCACATCTGCTTTCCCTGCAGGGTTTGTGTTTACTCGTTTTGCAGCAACAGTTTCCTTTTCCTTCCTCTCTCCTCTCCTCACTTCCATTCTTTCCAAGCCACCGGCTGGGGCCTTTAATCGTCGGTGGCACCTGTCCCCAAGAGCCGTAATGTCCCCCATCTATCAGTGGGGGATGACGGGCGGTGTACCTCCCCTTTCCCTCCCTCTGACTGAGCCAGTTAGGGAGGGTCCTCAGTCTACCAGACCACAGCAGCGCCATAGAAACTGACCCTCATGGTCATTGGAACTGAACTCTGAATCATTGGAGCCTGATGTGTGTGTCTCATCCTTTCCACCTTAACCCCTAAAGCTCTTCGTGCGCGTCCCCAGGGGGTGAGGACGGCGGATTGAGGATGCAGGAGGGGGTGAATAGAGGGCATACAGGAGTGTCCTTTTGAGGAATGGTTCCCTCTCATCCTGTGTGGCATCCGTAATACAGCATTTTATATTTTCTGTTCGCACGAAATAATACGGATACTTTGTTGACGATTGATCAACATTGCTTAACAGAATTACTAAAATATATTCCAAAACTATATATTTTTTCTTTTTAATCAGATTTTCATCTTAAATATGTGCCAACATCGATAATAAACATTACTGTGAACCCACTTCGAAAAGTGTCATGTATGAAGGTCATCCACAGAAAGATGTTCATCCACGTCATCCAGATGTGATAGTGACTTAATTAAATAGCAACAGTTGAGCCACATCTGCCTACTTACAAAGGGAAAATAATTATGAGCCACTGTACAATGTTACAGGCTTAATGGTGAAGGGGCATCGTTTTAAGGTGTGGAATCCAAAATGATGCACATTCTGTCTTGAGATTGGGTTGTTTTAAGAGTTTAGAGTGATTTTTTATTCCAGATTTCTATTGCAAAAAGCACAAAGACCACTGGCTGGCTGTGGATCAGAAATTAAATCATATATCCGTCCATGTTGCTGAAAATCTTTTTTTTCTTCTTTTATTTATAAATCTCTGCATACCTGATTTTTGTCCAAAAAAAAAAACAATCACACAAAAGACAGGACAGATAGAGACAGAAGACAGAGAGTGATGCATGTGGTGTTTGTGTGGTATACTATAGTACATACATACAGACGTATGTGTAGAGGTTTCTGTTGTGGTCTCCCGTAACGCTGGTATCCACACGGAAATAAAGTCCAGTCTCAGACATGAAGCAGTGATGTTGACCTCCAGCCCCTGAAAATTCATTCACAATCCATTTAACATCTTAAGCATACCTGTAAAGTCATAAACTGAATGCAGTTGTTTGTTTAAAACTAATATGGAAATATAAAAAATGTGATCAAAGCATGACAGTTGGGTAAAAAAGCTGTATATCATTTAATCAGGATTACTGTTGAGGTGTCTGGGAAGCAAGTTTTGACTGAGAGACGGCTTAAACTTTAACCTCCGCTCTAGCACAAATCAGGTATACAAATGATAACGAGCTCGTTAACTGCTGTCTACAGTGAACTGAACACCAACAACTTCCCCATTTACTACTCTACATGTCACTCAGCCATAATTGGAAACAGAAAGAGAAAAGAATAATCTGCCAAAATACCAGCTTGAGGAGTTTCTCACTCTCCATATTTAGAACCTGTTTTTTTTTTTTAAGGAAATAAAGAAAAGGAAAGAAATAATAATAATAAAAAGAAAGGGAACAGGCTTCCTCGAAATACCTAAAAATAGATGATAGACTCAACATCCCAACGTCTTTTTTCCTCCATCTCTACTTCACCTTCATTTCTTTACGTTTCCTTGACAGTCTTTGTTGCTGGTGTGGAAATCCATGACGTTGACTCAGATAGTGCTCCTCACGTTCCTCACATAACTGTTGTTCATTGTCTCGTTTCAGTATGCCATTTATCATCTAATACATTTTAACAGTATCCTCTTTTTTTTTGTTTTACATGTTAAAATGTCAGTTTCAATTTCATGAGTACTTTTAGAAGAGTCATCTTGATTTCAAGTCCTGCTGGCTAACAAAAAAACAAACAAAAAAAAACAACAGCCAAAGCCACTTTTAACTGTGAACTCATGTTCTGACAGATGCATCACATTACCACGTCACATATC
>JBAMYA010000010.1:10054228-10071337 GCA_037176975.1 Arrhamphus sclerolepis
CATAATCTAGCAATAAAGAAAAGATGATAAGGCAAATCAGAAGCTAATCTTCTTGTAGAACCTAAACAAGGTTAAGACGTGTACAAAGTGTATATAAACACAGACTGGCTTATTTCCCACCGTCTCATTTGTCACTGTCCACAATTCAGCGGCACGGCTAGCAGATAGCTGGCCTTGTCATGCTAAGGCCTGCCAGATGTAATGGATGTTAGCTAGGCAGAGTTATATTAAGGATTTGGTGTATAAAAGAAGCAGCAGCACATTGCAGAATTCATTGGTTATCAGGCAAGATAAAGGGTGCAACATGGATAGGTTGCTGATTCAGTTTTGGGCCTGCCAGGGACAAACAACCATGCTCATGCTCACACTCAAAGAAGCCTGAGAGCCTACAAAATCCTCAAAGTGAGGAAAGACAGCAGTCCAAACCAGCACATTACTGCACTGGTGGTTTTCAAAGGCAGACATAGAATTGTAACATTTTCATATGAACATAGATCAGCTTTCAGACTGATTTTTCTTCAGTTATATAAAGGAAGCAAATGCAACTGACACTGACACACTACAATCATGATATGTAAACAAGTAGTCATAAACAGTAGACTATGCAGTTGAAAAAAAAGACTTATCCATGAAGTTAATTTGATAATCATTTTCTTTTTTTGCTGAATGTGACCCTGAATCTCCCTCTGTGATGTCTCCTATCTATAGTTACTGTATCTTAATATATCTTAAGACATTTCATCAGTTTCATTAACCGTTAAAGGTAGAGTCTCAACTTATTATTTCTCCTGTGGATAAAAGAGCAAAGTGAAATGATGACACTATCGAGTCTATCATATAATGTGGTGCTAATCAGAACAAAGTGTGAATTTCCCAAAAAAGTAGTCACAAGTCTTCTCTTCAGCAACTGTTCATGTTGATATAAAAAAAAAAACTATAAAACAATTACTGATGTTATCAGTGAGACATTGCTGGTCTAATTAAGACAGAATGGTATGCCATTCTAAAATTAAAATGGCAAGGCTATTTTAATAGAAAACAGGATACACTAACTTGCACTCTAATGAATCAGAAGCCCTTCCCAGACCTGCGATCCATTCAGCCATTGAACTTTAATGCCTGTTCATTCTGTCCAGAGTACGGCGGGGGCGGGGGGTCCCATCGGGCAAGTGGCAATGAGGTAACATCCTGGGCTGGCTGCCAGTCAGACATGAGATGTGTAATATAAATGGCTTGATTAGTCTGTTAATAAAATTGCATTCACTTATTCAAACTGTGGTCATTTTCCATTTAGTTAATCATGATTCAGTCAAGGATGTTTGTGAAAGTGTCCAGTCGCAGTAGTCAGTTCTCTCAGTATGGAAGTACTACTGTAAATTAAAGCAACACCAGTCAGGTCAGCTTTGGATGATTTCAGCAGAAAAATATGTTTATCTAATCTAAAGCAGCCAGTTTTACAGAGAAGCAGCAGAGCAGCATCGAACCAGCAGTAGCCTGCAGCTCTACAGCAGTCTCTGTGCAGTCTGCAACCTGAAAAACTGCAGTTGTGGACTGATTGTCTGTGAAACCTTCGTCATCCAAAGGGAGATCCAGAGCCAATGCGCTCAGCCTCTGCACCTCTTCACCAGATCTGGCAGCTGAATAAACATGGTCATATAAGTAATTTCAGTCCCTAGACGTACCCTTATGGTTTTGTAACCCAGTGAGTTTTAGGACCCAGTGATGCATTGTCTAGTGAAGCCACAAGCCCCGCCTCTTCCTGCTCTTGACCCTTGAGCACAAAAGATGCAAGGATTGATAGGCAGGAGACGGCAGCTCACCTTCCTCATAAAGTTAGTGTTAAAAAACTCAGGAAACTAGACAAATAGAGCTGGTATCTGCTCTGGAGAACTGTTGGGCCTCAAAAGGAACGGAACCGACCCCCTTTGTGCATATATTGGACTTTTCACTATCTATATCAGTGCGGGTGAAGCGGACCATCTCTCCATCTCAGTGCTGAACACTAGAAGCGTCCTGGCTAGGTTTTTTTTCTGGGATCACTGGACCTGGATTTCTTCCTGTCAAGGACGATGGCGAGTCTTCCCTTTTGAACAGACCTAGAGCCACCTGGACTGGCCCGGGAGAACACCGGTTCTTCCATCACAAACCATTTCAACTGTGCTGTAGGACTACCTGCACTACTTACAAACTCTGCCCTTTTGGACTGACCTGACTCGAACCCTGACTGAGCTGGTTGGACTAACATTTATCTGAGCTCAGACACGAAACTGTACAATTATTGTATTTCATTTTATTTTCATATTGTTATTCTTTATACATGGGAACAGAATGTTGCACTGTTCAGTACAAGTTAGAGCAACTTACCTGTGGCTCCAGTCGTTCTTCTGCACTGCATTACTTACCTTAACCCTCCTGTGAACCTAGCTATTGGCCCCATCTCTTTTCCTACTTAAGCATCCTTACTATATCCTATATAGGCTACAGTTTCAATGCTCCTTTTCACCCGAGTGTTCCCAGGAAAACCAGAAGACCTAATCCTCACTTGCCTACTAAACATGTTTCATTCTTACCCCAGTTAATTGCATTTTCTATGCTACAATTGCTGTTCCTTGGCTTTTAGCTGGTGCAAGAAGAAAGGGAAAAATTAGTCCAATTTTAGTATCACTTCATAGTCTCCCAGTTCATTTTTGCATCAATTTTAAAATTCTTTTATTTATTTTTTTTTTTAATTTCTACATGGTCTGTGTGACCTGATCTATCTGTATGCTCACCCAGGTTTGCAGATCAGATATTGTCGGTTGTCCAGAAGATAAAGAGGAAGCTAAGATGTGACCACGCTTTTTCAGTCGCTACCTGCATATCAGGCACATGACAATCATGTCTTAAAAGATACTTTTCCCTCTTAGACTTTTGACTCAGTTTGAGGCCGTGGCTTTTAGTGTTGATGTCAAAAATTTGAAGGAACCATCTGAGTGTGAAAGCCTGTTGCTGCCTCTACGATCTCTGTCAGCTAGCTAACCAATAGGAACGACCCTTGAAATAACAAACATCAGAGCGTCTAAACAGCACAGTAGCCTAGCAACAATGGCTCCAAATAGAGTAAAGAAATAAGAAGAAAATGTGCAACTGAAATAAAAAAGAAAGATTTCTTTTTCTACGCTGTCAAACCATTGGTGCTTAGCACATTAGCACATTAGCAGCAACCTGCTAATGACACAATGAAGCTGTGTTTAGAGCCTGAAATACATACTCACGATTCAATGTATGTTCAGTCATTCAGTGTAATATGTTGTAAATTAACTGCCTACAGATTTCACATTGTGCAGTGTGACTTGAATAAATCTTAATAAAATTGTATAAAGCGCACAGTGTGAACCTGGCATTGAAGAATTTCTCCAAATCAAGAATACATTATATCACCTGATCAAAGATTGGCCTAACACATGATTCATCCAGAAAATAATTACTGTTTAAATTTCAATCTGGAAAACAATGTCTGGCACAGAAAAAGATTCATATTGACACCCCATGTCAGTCACATTATCACCTTCTTTAGCAACAGGCTTCATGGCCAGCACATCACAACCACAGAACTCCCGAGAGATCTTAAGTTCTTGTTCCACAGCCTCATTAGAAATAAATAGAGAGATGCCTGACACAGTAATCCATGTGGAAGGCACTGCTAGTGGAGAAATGAGTGAATATTGGTCAAGTAGGCTCTGCTCTCTCATGTTCTTTTACAAAAACAACAATGGATATGAGATGTTTACATACCCCACCTGTTCTCTAGTTGCCAGCAATACCTGCTCTGCCAGGACGCTGGCATCTCAGAACACACCGTCTGCCGAGGAACACCGCTTCTCCATTAATCACATAAGGAACACACACACAGTAGCCATAAGAAACTTACAAACTGTTGCACAAAAAATGCAGTGTGGAAGGAAGAAAAAGAAAGAAAAGAAAGAAAGAAAGAAAAGAAAGAAAGAAAGAAAGGAAGGATGGAAGGAAGGAAGAACAAGCAGGAGTCATTTAAAGATGGACAATCATCCAATTATCTGGATAAAGCAGGTGGCACCTCATTGGAAAAGCTCATTAAAATGGCATTCAATCTTGGCTCTTAGCTGCTTCTGGAAATGAAAGCACATTTCCTGTTTGGCCTGTTTAAATTTTTCAAATAAAATTAGACTGAGAAGAGGAGAAGCTTTTCCAGACATTGAATAATTAGATGTTTGGATCTCAGCCAGTCAAGATTTACTTCTCATTCCTTAAATGGAATCTGGTGGGCAGGTTATCATGAAGGGGTCTGGTTGGAGACTTTGGGCTTCATCAGCCGAGCAAAACATCCCATCTGGCCTGGGGTCATCCTTTTATTTCAACTCTTTTATTTTCTTACAGTCTCACAAGTTTACAAAGCCCGCTTAACTATTTATGGCGCGTGAAAGCTCAAACAGAAATTGTGTATGAAGTCCATACCACACACACTACAAAATCTTTTTCTGATCGTTGCTTCTTAAGGGTTTTTTTTTTTTCTGAAAGGAAAAAAGAAAAAGTAGTTAGTAGAATCACAAGATGACATTTTCTTTTCATACCCCAAATAGTTCATAAAACTAAAGGTCAGGTTTTTTTCTTCATAGCCATTTCTCACCAATGTGGAAAATAGAGGTCGATTAGTTTTTCTAGCGCACATGGTCACCTCTTAGCAAAAAAGTTCCCAGGTCAAATCTTGTCTGGAGCCTTTCTATGTGGAATTTGCGTGTTCTTCTTAAACCTGACGGGGATTTTCTCTGGCTACCCCACATTGTACAAAAACATTAGTGGTGCAACATTGATCAGAGGTTGGAAGAGGCCATTTTTAGGATTGTGAGTGTTCGTGGTTCTTTGGTTTGTTTCTCTCTGTGTGGTCATGTCCAGGGTGTACGTTGCCCCTCGCACAATGACAGTCAGAGCAGGCTTCGGTCTACAAACCCCCCCGGATATAGAAAGTGGATGTATGGAGGGTTTTCAATCACCAGCTTCAGTTACCATGTCTGGGATAATAAATCCTAATGGCTGTGAGCCAGGAAAGACGCAACTTCCCTGCTCCAAAACCTGCTTTTCTTTAATGTATGATGTTAAATGCTTGGGGTGCTAGCAGTAATAGAAATAGTAGAACTATCAAAATTCATTCAGAATTCAGCGTCCCAAATCAAGTGCCCAATCAACATATTAACACTCAAATTATAACTTAATGTTTCCTTATATAAACTATCAGAACATCAGTCTCGCTTAGTCAGCACCTGAAGTTAATAGAATTAAATCACCTGTGGAGCTTTGGTTTCAGTTCACTGCCATCACAACCAATGTCACTTTATGTTCAGAGAAGTGTTGATAAAGTTGGTGTTTGTACCTGAACACAGAAACACGCCGTCTAGTCATTTAGTGTCTCTGGATGGCATTACTGTTTACATCTAACAGAACTGTGAGGAAACTTTGAAATATTTTTGACTAGATTCTGTCCTTTTAAGTCAGACATAAAACAGGTTTTAAGAGCTGCTTTTCTTCCAGCTTTGTGTAATTGAAAAAATAAGGAGAATCCTGTCTCAGAGGAAAAACTTCTTCATGCTTTTGTTACTACAAGATTGGTCTTATAGCAGTTAAAATTCTACTTTCTGAGGAACCTTGAGCAGGATCTGCTTCACTGGGGGCAGCTGGGTAAAGATGCCACATCTGAACACAACCCAAAAACTGTCTTCTTTTCTGGGCCAAAGCTCATCTAAAATGGAAAACTGGTCTGTGGTCAGATTAATCAAAATTTGATATTCTTTTTTGGAAACCACTGACATTGTGTCCTGCATACTAAAAAAAGGACAGGGATAACCAAGCTTGTTATCAGTGGACAATGCAAAAGCCACATTAGTGCCAATGCCGTAGGCAGTTTACACATCTGGAAAAGCACCATCAGTGCTAAAGCACCATGCGCTAACATCCAGACAATGTTTCTTTCAGAGAAGCCATGAAAATTTCAGCAAGCTGATGCTAAACTGACCTGTCTGCAGTCCAGACCTTTCACCACTAGAAAACTGTTGGTGCATCATAAAAGGAGAAATCCGATACTGAAGGCCCAGAACTGTTGAGCAGCTAGAATCCTGCATCAGACATGAATGAGACAAAATTCCTCTCCTAAAACTCCAACAACAGGTCTCCTCACTTTCCAGATGTTTGCAGAGACATGCTTAATAAAAGAGGATGCTACACAATGGTAAACATCGTCTTCATCCAACTTTTTTTGAAATGTGTTGGTGCCATCAAAGTCAAAATGAGCTAATATTTTCCATGAAATGGCAAAATGTCTCAGTTTCACTTCAGCATCTAATATGTTCTTTGTGTAATAAAACATAAGTTTCCAAGTTTCACAAATCATTATATTCTGTTTTATTTATGTTTTATAGAAATCAGCAAAATGACGTGGTAAGTCCACAAGTGGCTTCTTTGTTTTCCAGTGCTTAGCTGAGAATGGTTCAGTCCATAGTTGTCCACAAAAATGGCTACTTTTTTTTTTTCCCATCAGGATGATAAGTTGAATGATGACGGAGGCAATGAAGACAAGAGGAAATGATTATGACAGATGCTCTTGGCCTTTTCAGATGAATGCAGGTATGGTGGAGGAGCATGATGGTATCACCTCATCCTGTTGGCAGATGAATAAACAGAGGCCTTGAGGGAAGAAGAAGCACACAGAGATGATCCAGAATCAGTAGAGTGTGATGGCTATGGTGCAAATACCCCGGGGGGTGGAAAAAATGGTGAATGTTGTACCTCCAGATGCCCTTCATCAAAATAACATCCAGTCCACTGTTAATTAAAAATAATCACATCTTTAAACATAAGACAATTTGATAACAGCCTTTGAAATACTCATAATCAAAAATGCATCATTTCCATTGTTCATGGTTTTGAACAATTGAAGCCCAATGTGCACTGTCATATGGAGGAAGGACTATAGAAGCCATTTATGGAGAAGGTGTAGACCTAATCCTCCCAGACAGCAGGGAACGGCTGCTATCCTGGCCTGTCACAACTACTCTGGGCCATCACATCTGAGGCCGTCACACTGGAAGCCAGCGCTCTGCAGAGAAGAACAGGCCGTGGGAGAACAGTTCAGGGAGAATGGGAGTGGAGAACTTAAATGCTTGATTGTTCTTTAAATACCATCCATGGGATACATGTGAACCAGCAGGATTTATGACACCCCCTTAGAGGATAAGGCTGCAGTGAAAGCAAGTTTTTAGTTTGCCCTTTTCATATGAGAAAAGTCCAACGATACATGACTAATACAAGGGAAGGAAAACAAACAACAGCAACCTGCACAACACTTGCCAGTTGCATTGCTAAAATGTGTGTAATTCCTAAACGGTGAATGTCATAGTTGACATTTTGGTTTATTTTGTCTTCTGCATTTTTTTGACATACATATTTAAATGTCATAAATTACAAATTCTAAACTACAGTACTAATAGTTCGGGGGAGTTTTCCTTTTCCACTGTCACCATGTGCTTGCTCAGGTTGAGGAATTACATCAAAGTGATGACTTGATGTAATTTATCAGCTTCCTTTGGTAGCTGATATTTATGTATTATCATTATATGAATTTTGACGCAAATTGAAGTAATTAATTGGGGAAACCCAGAGCATGACCCCCAAACACATGACAAGACAAACAGTGGCACAGGGACAGACTCGCTCTTGGAAAGGAACCTTGAGCAGGACCTGGTTCAGTGGGACGGGTAAAGGGAGGAGGGAGACAGGACAGTGAAGATGAAGAATAGGATTTTTTTTTTTTTTTTTTTAACTCAGAGACTTGAAAGGAGAGTGAATATTGGATTTTGACATTATTGATGGAGAGAGACAACAAGATAGTTGCTGTTTTGGCTTTAACCATTAATGCATAAAAGGACTATGACTATTAGTGATGACATGTGATGTGTTGATATTTCATGTTGGTGACACAGAGATGATGCCGATCTCAATTACCAGCTTTGCTGTGCAGGACATGCAAAAATCTACTGGCTTCTCTCATTTACAGTAAAAGATCATGGTTTAAGCAACCCTGTTGCATGACAGATTCCAGTAGCTGATTGTAGATGGAGAGACACACGTACGTAACATCTTTATGCTTTGGTCTCCTTGGATACCTTCTTTAAGCAGTATTCTGAAGCTTGGAATATACTTGCTGTTATATCATGGTCTGGATGAATACTCAATTCTGATTGGCTGCAGGGTGTCCGTTAAAAAGTGTTGTAGGACACCTATCGAAAAGTTCCAGTCAAATAGCCTGATTGTTTGGTAACCTTGGTAACAGACACTCAGAACATATGCTAACATACATTATTTCACAGTTTATCACAACGGTAAGACAGTAGAGAAAACATGAGTGATTTAAAAGTTTCCTTTAACCTGTTTGGTGAATTTGATCATTTTGAACACTGGGATGTAGCAGAAGACAAAGAAAGAAGAGAATATAAGAAGAAGGAGACACAAGGACAGCTTTTTTATAGGTGTCCTACAGCACTGCAGCCAATCAGAATTACGTTAAATCTCTGTCCTCCATCCTATGATGGACATGCCAGTATCTCTATCAAATTTCACAATCAACAGTTTGTCTCATATCTATCTTGCTTACCTTGCTTACTTTCTTGATACAGAGTGAATGGTGGAAAATATCTTTGGTCTTTGGTTCTTTGAAACAAAATTTTGCATCATCCTGTGGACATTTATAAGCGGTAAGAGGTGAACCTGCCCCCTGAAATGATACTTTGTATCACGTAACATGATGTTAAGCAGACATCTCACTTCCTGGAGACCAGGTTGTTTGCTGGACCCACATGACGTGTCTTTTTTGGTGAATGTGTTTGGTAAGTCTTTTAATGTTTGGTGTTTTTATGGATGTTTTTGGATGAGAATTGGATTTTAATCTGTGATTTTGTGATCGGACGACAAAGTTTTAAAGATCAATAACATTGATGGCGCTGGGCTGATCAGAAGGGAGTGTGTGTGAGGGCGTGCACGACACACAGGTACAATGTTTTAACAAGATTGTTTGTTAATTGTGTAGTGTGTTTGTGATTTTGTATTTTTGTTTTCACAGTGATTCAATAACATTGTCGTGCGCTGTCCTTTTTAGTTTCTGAGTTAGGTTGGTTTCTTTTTTTTTGTTGAGTCCGCCCACCTTTGTGGCCAGTGAGGTTCTGACTGGAAAGAGTGGCCTACTGGTAAGAGCGGACTAGCTTTATCTTATATGTTTGTTTGTTTGTCTTTTGTTTTGCTTGGGTCACGTCCCTAAAAACTGTACCTCAGTCAATTAATTGACATACTGAACAGACCTGATCCTTTGAAGTGTTACAGAGTGAATTTATTTGTGGCGCTTTGCTGGGTTTACTTGAAGTGAACTCTATTGCAGTGCACTGGTTTTACGGGTTTATCCGTCGTGTGGTGTGTTTTTCGGATCTTAAACAGGTAATGGGAAAGTTGGTCCTCATTTGTTACAATAAACATTGTTAACTTATTTGAGTCTGCCTATTCTATTTCGCCACTACAACAACAACATCCTAAAATGATGCTGCCGTTTTTTCATCTGACTGTGACCACAAAAAAACAAAATATTAACTTCTACTGCTTATACGGTTGTATTTCCGACTCTGGACTTCTGCCCCCAACAGGTTACCTTCTGTATTACGTGCTCTGCCCGCGTAGTAAGCAAGCAAGTAACGTTCACAACGCAGCTGGTTGAGTCAAATGGCAAGTACATCCCTAGCCTAAGTAGGGATGGGAATCAAAAACTGGTTCTTGTTGAGAGCTGGTTCCCAGTTTCAATTCCTTGGAATCGTTTGCCAAATTTGTAAACGATTGAGGGGCGCGAATGACATAACGTGCGTGGTAAGTCCAAGCAGTCATTAAATGCTCTAAAGTTTGGTGCCACTTCACTAAAAAAAAAAAGACGACAACAGGGCAACTTGCAATACTTGCAGAGTGGATATTTCACCAAAGGGAGGAAATACCACCAACATGTAGAAACATTTGTGCACTCAGCAGTAACTACTGATGAATGTCGCGTTTTCAGTCCGCTCCAGACCAACGTTGGTGATTCATTGGATTTGACTTGATTGTTTTTGTCACTGGCTGATGTAGTTTATATTTTTGAGTGCTCTGCTCATATTTCCTTTTAAAAAGAGAATTTTAATTTGTATTAGAAAAATGTTGGACATTCTTGTGGAATTGCCACAGAATAATTTACAGTCTTATTTTGTTACTTTCTACAGAAGAAGGTTTATTGTATTATTGTTATTAAAATTTTATATTGATGATGCTAATCCACCCGTCTGTTGTACTTTTTTTCCTAATAAGAATTGATAAGGAAATCGATGAACCGAATCATTAAGCAGAATCGAAAATGGAATTGGAGTCGTGAAATCTTATCAGTTCCCATCCCTAAGCCTAAGAGCGTCACTTTTCCTTTATGTGAATGCGGGTACCATACGTGGGACCTGTAACATGTGCTTTCAGTGCACTCAACAGCACGTAAAGCACATACAGTAGGTACTAAACTATTTTTATTTCTAAAGGCGCTATTGTCATGAAACTTTCTTTAGTGTCATGTCAAAAGCATCTTATATTCACAGAGAAAAATGGTGACTTGTACAATTCTTATTTTACCCCTCTGTATTATTTTACTCACTAGATGTGACTGAACCACAGAGTGAGAAGATTTTATTTTATTTTTTTGGTTATATGTGAAAATCTTACCCCTGAGCAGCAACATTAGAAATTCCATTGGTCAGGGACTTTTCTGTTCAAAGAAGAGGGAAAAAAAAGAAGGGGATGGGGTGAGAATGAAAAGAGAAAAATAGATCAATATTTAATTTTCTCCCCAGAAGATATGTTCAGGCACTAATCAGCAGTGACTGGAAAAGATGACACCTGGAATAGCAAGCAGTGGAGCTGAGCTGTCCTCTCCTCTCCTTCCACCACATCTTTTCCCTCGCAGGGCAGTCTCTCACTTTTGCTTTGCTGTCTCTGTCAGTGTGTGTATCTCGTTTATTCAGTAAAAATCCATCTCTCTATATCTCTCTTTGCTTCCTATTAGCCCAACTGCTCTTTCTCTCATTAGTCTGCCTTCTGTCATCCTCTCATTTTCCCATCATTCATCTTCTGCCCTCGATGTTTTAGCCTTCCTTCAGCCATGTCTCTTGCTCTTACCCCTCTCCCTCTTCTTCACCAGCCTCTTCACCCCATCTCTTCTTTCTCACTTTCAATCTTTTGCTCACTAACTACTTGTCCAGCATGACAGGCCAGCAGAGATTGGTTTTGTAGGAGAAAGCAGAGTTTCACTTAACAAAATCACTGTACTTGCAGCAGGTGTCATTCACAACAGCATTCTGGCTGTGCGAGGAATCAGTAATCTTACACTATAAACTCTTTTTTTTTTTTTTCATGGCAAGACTCATACAGTTTATGTGCATGTGCAGTAGTCTTGTTGGAGGTATATGACTTTCTACTTTAGAGACTTCCTGGAGATAAAAACTGTGATGTAGCAATGAAGCGAATCATTACAGTTTGATTTGCAAGGCTTTTGCATTTTCATTTAACAACATGAAGCAATCCATTTGTGCTTCAAAAGCCTTTCAAATTCATGCTTTTTCTCACACTTGGGGTTTAACAAGATATCAAGCATAATGAGCTTAATTTCCAACTTGCACAAATTCATACAAATTGGGTATTATCGCTTCAGATTGCTGCTCTGCTTTCTGTGCCAGAGATCCCTGCCTGATAGCAGTAAGAGTAATGTTTTATATTCCAGGCCAGCGGGAAAGAAACACTCTGGTTCTCTGGTTTCAGCAGCGCTGCAAAATAGGAGCAGCGGAGGCCTTCTTGAGATGGGATCATACCAGATGCAGTGTCTGTCAACAAGATGGCATTTTTATCAGCAACCTGTAATACTATTAGTGTCAAATAATGATGCAAAAAATGATTTTGATTATATTTGATTTGAGTTCATGTGTTGAGCTGTAATGATTATCCAGCTTTGTTGTGGCCTGCACAGTGTTTTTTCTGAAATTTCATTGAAGTTAATCGCTATGTCCAATGAATGTTCAATTAGTGTTTGATTAATGACAGTAAAATAAATATATAGGCTGGCTGCTGTTCTGGAGATCATAGTTTATTGAATTCAGCTCTGTCCTGTGTGCTACATGTTCTTTTGTCACTTCCTCTTCATCTGCTGGACAACTTTCCTACTATTGTCGAATCACTTTCGCTACTAATTTACAACTCAATACAGCAACAATTAAATGAAATGTTCACAATGAAACAATTATCTAAGCTGAGAGTCAAATAAAAGAGCGAACACAGGAGGAGCCTGATAACTGAAGACTCTGCCATCGACTTGTGGAAGCTCTGGGCACCACAAGCAGACCTGCAGCCTGAAAGTGAAATGCTCTCCTGAGGTAAAGAGCAACTACGAGGTTTTTAAGATATGATGGAACCTGGTACTTAAGTTCTTTATGTGCCAGGAGAGGAATTTTAACACTTATCACAACTCTGGCTGATGACAGCAAACAAACTAAATTAAGAAATGAATTTAAAAAGGATTTTTTTTTTTATTAACTAAAAAGAAGAGGGAAGAAAACATCTGTGTATCATCTAATCCTTCCCATGACAACAGTCAGCAGATGATTTTTTTTTAAACTAAAGGTTTACCGTCCCTGATGTCTTGTGGTGCTGATGATGTAATGAAGACTGTGGGAGGTCTGGGGCCAGCTCCCAGTTGTGTCAGAGAGGCCATCCATTCATGTGAGTCACGTCGCCTGCCAACCCTGAACAAGCAAAAGGCAAACAGGTTGTTTCTTTTCTCCACCTTCTTGAAATGAAAAATAATGCATGCACACTGGAGTAGTGGCGGGAAAAGCGAGGCCTTGTGCATCACTGAGGCTATTTTATTAGCATGACATAAAATACAATACAAAATAAATCAAACAATACTACTTGTTTTGTTTGAGGTGTGAAAGAATGGATGATAAAACTACTACAAGAAAACTACTATTATAGAATATTAAATCTGGAATATAACAAAACAGGTCAGGTTATGTTAGCAACTGATTTAAGTGATGTAAAATCAAAATTTCTGTTTCTTTGAGTATTTAAATTATTTGACCATTTCACTGAGGTGCGTAGAAAATGAAAAATACTGTGTTCATGTCATCTGAATCCCTTTATTTTGTACACATTTCAATCATTTTCATTTATTTTGTCTACCAGTTGCAGTGTACTATATATAGTTTTATATACAAAGCTTCCAAACCCTTGCCAGTCTGCAAGCAATATAACTCCTCATTTTCTTCGCTTTTTGAATAAGATAAGAGCTTTTGGAGTTAAGTGGACCTTATCAAGTGGACAGAAAGGTTGCTCAAGGTTGATCTGATGTAGGCAGTTCTGACATTGGACAGCTAGCCAATCAAGCTGCCCTGCAGATACCCAGAGAGCATGCACACACACAAAGCTAGAGCCAAACAGCAACTCCAGAGACGGAATTACCATACTAGACTTCCCTCTCAATATTTCAAGTTACAGCATATTCCTTCTGACACTCAGACAACCATCTGCGGCCTGTTGGTGGGTGTAAAATTGGGCTGCAATGAAGAAAGAGTAAGTGTGGGAATGGAAGTCTCTCCTGTCTGCACAAAGCCTCTGGGGGACGAAGAGAGAGGCAAAGAGACAGCAAGAAAAGCGGGAAACCTTTGCTCCCAGAGGGAAGTCCCAGTACAGCTGCTGCCCGCCCGTCTGACTTTCTGCACGCGCTGTCAACCCGTCTGCCCATGCAAACACACGTTATGCAATGAAAACAGACTTTTGCCTTCACACCGTGGAGTACATGTATGTCAGATGGAGGGAGAACCATCGACAATGCAGACAGTCAGTTTCATATCTGAACCCTCTACTGGGACCACAGTAAGGACGGTGACTGGATCACACAAAGCTTCTCCCCTAGTGGGAGACCACATGCTTAATTAATACTGACACCAGTGCTCATAACAGGAAAATCTGCGTATACTGGTGTGTAATTCCATGTCAGTATAGGTGTTTGTGTGTGCGCGCTGGACAATATGGGTCCAGACGTCGCTGAGGCCACACTATGCGGAAAATGAAAGACCATCAAATATTATGCAAAGCTCCTTCTCACACATAGTAAAGCCAATCTTCCTCAATGTCACCTACACAGTCTTAAGAAGCCCACAATTAACTTATTAGCAATTCAGCAGAGCTTAACATGGGTGCTAATGAAGGGAGTATGGAAAGGAAATTAACTTTGGAAATAAGAATGTGGCGCGCTGCAGTTTGCATCGCTCTTCCTTATTTTGTAAAGGGTCAAGTAATAAGTTGCAGTTGTTTGTTATTATTTTCTATCGCAGTCCCTGCTAAACGATTATATTTGTGCAAAACTGGATGATAATGTGGGTAAACCTTCTTGTGAAAGTACAATGCGGAGCCAGCTCATCATCTAGTGGACAAGGGGACGCCCCCAGTTGCTCATCATTTTACTCACCTCACTGATGGTAAAATTCCCTGTCATTGAAATGTTATTGGCTCTTTAAATGGAGTTTATCAATTGTTATCACTCCCAAAGATATTAACTGATAAATCCTCCTTTGCCTGCTACAGTGAGTGTTCATTATCAGCGAGGGGATGAAGCCAGTTTTTAGAGATAGATTGGAGAGTCACTTTGTAAGTTAGAAGCAAAAGTTTTCCCTACAGGAAACTGCAGTTTAAGGTTATGTTTGTGATATTGTTTTCCATTTTTGATTGTTTGTTTTTCTGCTTTTTGCAACCACTTTGTTAAGGAAGAAAACAATATATTCACAGTCATATGTTTATCACGTATTATATTTACATGTCATCTGAATCTGTGCATCGTGAATTTAGGAGGAATTGACTCAAGAAACAAGAGAAGACAGATTTTTAAAAAAATAACATTATGTGCATGGATGTAGTAAACAGTGGCAATGATGGGAATGTATGCTTAACTTGCATATAATGCAGTTTTATTTGTGTATCGAAGAACGCTCAAACATGGCTCAAGAGTCCACAATAAAGCCAATGTATAAAAGTAAACACTACAAACCAAACGTCACCACAGGAACAGGAGTTAGCACTGCCACAACTTGACCTAATAAGCTAAGTGAGGTACTGCAGTGATGGTAGCCAATCTGAAGTGGTGAATCTGTAGCAGGCCCTGTGAAGACACAGATAGTGTAACATACAAAGTTCTGACACCAAACCCGCTGAGATCAGAGTGAGCATAGCAGAGAAAAACACAAAAAACTCAGCCAGCCAAGTTAGAGTCAGGCAAAACAGCAGCAATCCTGATGCAACCTTCAGCATTCAACTTGTTTTCTTTTTACAGGAGAACCATAAGATAGCCCCTTACTGATAATACGTGTACAAACCAAAAAGGTTGGGGAAGCAGTCTTAGTTTACCAGCATTAATGGCATCAAGCAGGAAATGGGAGAGCAGATAGCAAACAGCATGCCCTCAGAAAACGTTATCACCATTCTACATAAGCAACAAAAAGTACAATGTTCAGACGTCCCCCCTACCATGTCTGGGCCTGTTTGGCTCCTGTCCCCAAGACCCGAATCTGGATAAGTGGAAGGATGGATGGGTAGTCTGAACATGTGCCCAAGAAAAAAAAAAAAAAAATCTTTTTTTAAGTGCAGTCAGTCCACTTAGAAAGGCCTGAGCCCAGAACTTTCTGTCAGGCAGCAGTAGTAACCACTGCAATACTCCGCATACTCAGTGATGTTAAAGTCTACATGACTATCTTCATTCAGACATTAATAAGCTCCTGATTTAACAGAAGCACAGTAAGGCTGCTACATTATTATTTACAGAGATTTCAGTAAGCTCGGTTATGTAATAGATGTGACACGAAAGATGCAAAAAGAGATAAAAACATCAGATTTGTGATGGTACAGAGCTGAGCGCCAGTGCACCTCTGTAAGTGCACACTTGTTTTTCACAGCCTTTACAGAAAACATAATAAAACGTTACTCTTTTAGCATCTCTGATGATATGACAGGCCTACATAAACCTGATTAAATGACCTGGTGTCAATGTAAAGGCCAACTTTTACAATGACAGCCGAGGACGGATTCTGTCAACTAGATATGACAACTAAAATGTATTCTTCAGTAATCAAAAGTCTTCAGTTTACTTATAATTTCAAAACTCAACACAAATTCAATACCTCTGTTTGATTATGTTCAAATTCAAATCAGTTCACTTCAGTTTTATTTATATAGCATCTATTTACAACAGAGTGTCTCTAGGCGCTCCTGAGAAACTCAGCACATGACCCCCAAGCACATAACCCGACCGCAGCAGGAAAAAAAAAAACTCCCTCTTGGGACAGAGAAAGAAATACATATATATATATATAAAACGTGATACAAAAATATACAAATCTCAGGTATAAAAATATATAATATAAGGTGGTTGGAGAGTCGGACTGCAGGTTGGCCATGCCAGCAGGAATCACTCAGTGGCATCCAGTCAACAGGTGCAGGATGGTCAGAAGATGGAAGGTTTGGGAGCCAATGGGGAGAACAATGTCACCATGCAGAGCCTGAAAAAAGGAGAAGAGAGAGAGACTACAGAAGATAGACGTTGATTCTATTAAATGATTCAGGACAATAAGACTGAGATCAGACACACAGGGTGAAGATGCTCAGTGGACAAAAGGACTCCCCCAGCAGCCTACAGCAGCATAACTAGGAGATGGTCTAAGAGACTCCTCCAGCAGCCTAGACCTACAGTAGGATAACTAGGAGGTGGTCTAAGAGACTACAGAGTTTGAGGCTTTATCAAAAAGGAAGGTCTTAACTCTAGTCTTAAATGTAGAAAAGGAGTCTGCCTCCTGGACTGAGGATGGGAGTTGATTCCACAATAGAGGAGCCTGATAGCTGAAGGCTCTTCCACCCTTTCTAGACCTACAGACTCTTAGAACAGCAAGTAGACCTGCATTCAGGGAGCGGAGTGTTCTACTAGGACAGTAAGGAACTATGAGATTTTTCACATAA
>JBAMYA010000010.1:10076106-10089297 GCA_037176975.1 Arrhamphus sclerolepis
AAAGGCTGTTGGCTTAAATTCAATTTTATGGAGCCTCATTTAAGGCTCAAAACACTTTCAAATTGAAAATCCAAAATGGATACTTAAGTCAATCTTTACTTTGAGTGCCATCACTTATATAGACTTCATGAAAGACATTACTGTTTTAAAATTATAATCTAGAGCATGTTTAAGTAAAACATTTTTAAGTTATGAATTCGTATTTATTTTAGTGTTTTTAAATGAATATGTAATTAGCTGAGTGTCGCCGTTGCTTGCCACAAAGCTACATTGTTTTACAACAAAAACTAAATCAGAAAAGAATAAATAAAATTAAAGTAGAATTTACAACTAAAGTCTTTGTTACTGATAAATTGTGTGACATTAATTCCGGTGCGACAGATAGAACAACAACTGATCTGATTGTACTGTTTAGTTGTTGTTGTTTGCTGATCATCAGATGGTTCCCAGTTTTTAATCCATTCATTTTGCTAATGATATTAGCTTAATAACTGGCTTAGAATACTTATTAATAACCCTTTTAATAACTAAACAAGTATTTTATAACCATTTTATGGTAAAGAAAAGTCATCATCCTGTATAAAACATCATTATCTCCTCCTTTTATTACCGTCCTCTCATACTTGTAAATGATCATTTCCTTCCGTATCCCTTCCTATCTTTCTCTAAGCTCTGTGAGCCCCTCCCCCTCCCCCCAGCCCCATCTCTCTGGATATTTTCTATTCCATCTCTTCTTCCTCTCCTTCCTCACAATTTACAGTACTTTTCTCACTTTAATCCTCCTCTCTCATCCCCCCTACTCCCCCTGCAGGCAGTAACCATCTTGCACAAAGTGACGCGATTGTTGTAATTGGCTACCCTCTGCCACTAATCAGATCGCAGCTGGCGCTGGGAGGGCTCTCGCGATTACCCATAACCCCCACCCTCACAGATCAGGGGCCAAGTCCATAGAGAGCGAAAGACAGGCGAGACGGAAGGGGTAAGGGACTAATTCTATTCGTCTAGTTTTTTTTTTTCCTTGTCAAATCCTTCTCTGTTTTCACGACTATCATGGTCATCCATCTAATCAAGAAATTATAAACAAT
Source organism: Arrhamphus sclerolepis (assembly GCA_037176975.1). NCBI lineage: Eukaryota > Metazoa > Chordata > Actinopteri > Beloniformes > Hemiramphidae > Arrhamphus > Arrhamphus sclerolepis. The sequence goes on from JBAMYA010000010.1 coordinate 10,077,192, forward strand.
AGATGAAAGCGCTGCTCTCCAGTTTAAGATGAAGCTGATGAGACGGTACTGAGCGAGGCTGTTATTCAAACATCAGCTGTCACATACCTTTCACTACCCTTTTTCTCCCCCCTTTTCTCATTCCCTCTCCCAGCTTCGTCTTTTTGCAATGGGGGAAAAAAAAAGGCTGATTTGATCTTTGAGCCAGTGAGCAATTGACTTGAGATTGCTTGGGCTTCTCAGACACTCGATCGACTCTCCATTCTCAGCGAGGGGTCACACTTGATGTGGTCCTTTTATTAGCTCAAATTAGGCCTCTGTGTCTCAGAGAAGGGAGCATCCATCTCCTTATTCATTTGTTCTCCTTGTCCCATTTATTTACTTAGTTGGCTGGGCAGTGGGCTGTTTGGTCACAGAGCATTGGTTGCTCCGGGCTGGGACACAAATAACATCTTATGTACATTAGTTACAAATCACCAATGAGGGGTGAAGGTCAGAAAACAGGAAAGAGGTGAACCTAAAGCATGGGAGACTGAGAAAAACAGACAACACGATGCCCTCTTACAGAAGGAGGTGTTGTTAATTCAAACTGTGCACGCGTTTGCCATGTTTTTTGTGCCGACTGTACTTCTTTTACATTTGTGTTAATTTCACCTGTGGTAATGTGGAAATGGAAACATTTCACTGTGTCACACTGGTCATTTTTTGCCCTCCACATGCTATTACAGTATTTGAACGCTGGGATACAGCTTAATAACAGTACAAATCATAAAGCTACTAATCCCTTCTAAGGGTCAACAGCTGCAGGAAAGTGCTGAATTAAGCAAATGCACACAACAGATTTTATATGTGAAAGTCCTGCACTGAAAATAACACTGAAAGAGAAGAGCAGGTGTGACAGCTGCAGAATGTACTAGAGAGGATGTATGCACTGAATAATAGAATATAGTCTCTGTCAGTTACAAAGGTACAAATGTGCAGCGTGGTCCAGTGATCGCCTTCCAAAAAGGACGGACTTGAGTAAGAAAAGTAATTCAAAAATACTTCATCACAGCACCGTTTGTTGAAATGTCTGTAGCCTTACTACCCCACTCTTGAACAAGCTCCTGTCGTGCTGAAAATCTTCCCATCTGTGCAGCTCTTCATCCAGACCCAGGAGTGTGCTCTCTCTCTCTCTCTCTCTCTCTCTCTCCCCCTTTCTTTCAGTGCAGGGTACCGTCCACGGTGGGTCAATGAAGACAGACCAACTACCGCCCAGAAATAAGCACATCCTAGTTTCAGCAGCATGGAATTGAACCACCGAGGCTCCTGCCTCAGGCCCGCAGATCTATGTCAGACTCTGTCCATCTCAGATGATGGCTTGACAGGTGGTCCCATGTAGCTCATTTGCCCAGCAAACACCTAAGGCCGATCACCAGCCCTGATCTCTCTGATCCAGATAAGCTGACTCGGTCCCTTGTTGAATTCATTTTGTTTTCTTCTTTTTTTTCTCTTTTGCTTTGACTGATGTGATAGCACCACTATAAAATATTAGATTTCAATTGGAAACAGTTGGCACCACATTACTGTGTCGTAATCTGGCATCCCATACAGTATAATGAATTGTTCAATGTAGCTCTACGTCGACACAGCGTACCCAAGAGGTTTTTTACATTACAGAGTCATTGCTGTGTACATCCCATTCGTTTTGGACTCTGTGTGATGCCATTTGATTGCAGACTTTGCAGCATAATGTTTTCTGGCATTATTTCCATGGCTTCATGTTTTTATTTTCTTTATCTCTTTTTCCTCCGCGTTATTGAGCATTTGTTGCAACACATTTCTTAAAGTCTCTCTTTCGAAAGGTTTAATAAATGTTCCCAGATTGTGATTTTAATTCAAACGAGCTTAAAACTATAATGGATTTTCCAAGGCTCTGGAAGTAATGGAACTAATGATTGAAATGTTTTTATTGTGACACCAGATGTTGCATACTTAGCAGGAACCTTTGCTCAGCGCCACTCTTAAGGATGAGCATATCTAGCTTTATAATTGTAATGAATCCTTTAAATCTGATATATTCCTAAAATATTAGCTTTCAGATACAATGTAGCACCAAGGAGCTTACTGGGTGGAGCCTTGATGCAAACACGAGGCTTGTGGAATTAACTCATTCTATTAAGTTTTCATTTGACTTATAGGTTTGACCTTGAATTTTGTATCTCAGATTAAAAAAAGATGTTGCACAGGACTTTCTCTAAGCTGCAGTATCATTCTTCTGTATTTTTGTAGTGTGGTTAAAAAAATACTTATCTTCATTCACATTTTCTTCTGAAATCAGCGTCTTATGTGCAGTTACTTGCACAAACAAAAGCATCATCCACTTAGACGCTGGTTGTTGTTTTCTTTACTACTTTAAACAGCTGAGCAGCGCTGAGATGCATCCAGTCAAAGGGAAATTTATCTCATCACAAGGTGGTGTTTGTTTCCTTTGCTTTTGGCCAAAGGGTGTAAAGCACAGATCTTTCATCAACGACATGCCATTCCCCTATTTCCACAGCTGATTCACGACTCAATTATTGCCTCATTAACGCACCATATCAATTTATAGATTGATTGCCATGAAAAGCAGTAAAGCCAGGGGCACTGAGGGATCCAGCCACAGAAACACTTTTAACACCAGCAGTTTGGAAGATAGGGGAACGCTGCTGATAAAATGCCCCGTGGCTCATCAGCAAGAAGATGGGGAAGCAGATGGCTATATACCTATTTATTTATTTGTTTGTTTGTTTACTGTACAGCTTAAACGTAAATGTTATCAGATTTTTGCTCTTACTTAACTCATATCTGTTGTCAGCTAAAGGTATGCATATCTGACATACAAAACAAAGGTTTGTTTTAATTAATGAATTTATTTTTATGTGGATTCCTTAATAAAGAGTCCCTAATAAAAGAATTCCAGGAACTGAAATTTCCAGGAAGACAATGCTGAATGCGTGCAGACAGCTCAACAGCAGAAGAGGTGCAAGGTCATTTTAAAAAGGCCATTTAAAGTCCTGTAAACCAAATGTAAATGAAATTAAAGCTTGGCTTGCTTTCTTCTGAACATGTTGCATTAGCATGCTTGCAGAACGCTGCAGAGCATCTTTTCAACACTCTAAAGCACATGTAACATGCTTTACATGTGTAAGTAAAGCACACGCTTTTCATGGCAGATGGAAAGGATCATGGGACGTTTAAGCATCTCGGCTGCATTCAAAAAAATGTCGGGTTTCATGCGTTTTTATTGTTTTATTATTACCTTGTTACTGTATGGGCCCAGAATAGTTCAAATCATTCCCCTTTGATAAGAGTATCCATATCAGGATCATTGTCTTTTTAATAATTTAATTCAGGCCCTGCGAGCAGAAGTCTACATTTAGTCGTTTCCAGGTCTGTTTTTATCTCAATAGATGTTGAAGTTCACACAAAAGGGAGTTTATTGATGTATAAACAAAGCGCCTAACAGCTAACACCAGCTGAACACATGCAACTGCACAGAGCATCAGCAGCTTGCTACTTCCATTCCGGGTGCTCCCCGTTCAGGGTCGCCACACCAGAGAGATCCGCATGATGGATTTGGCACAAGTTTTCCACCGGATGCCCTTCCTGATGCAGCTGGGACTCAAAGCCAACCTCCAGCATGGAAGGGAAAAGCCCTACCAGTGAGCCACCAGGGAGGCAAAAACCCTGCAGCCCAATAAATATCTGATATACTGTAAAATCATCTATTCCAGGACCCTGGATGACATAACACATTTGTTTTTGTTTGTTTTTTTTATGAATGAAGACACTGAATGCTTTTCACAGATCTTTAAACTTAACTGCAACCATCCGTCTTTCTCAATTCGATTATACTTTTTACTAAGTATGGAGTTGGTAAGTATTTAAAAAGGTTTGATTTGTTCACTGATAACTTTCTCAATGGTCTTTAAAAATATTAAAATATACCAAATTGGTCTGTAAGTTAATGACATGTGAGCAATGTACAGTTTTAAAAATTGATGATATGCCACCATTTATTAGTGAAATAGCTGTGAATGGGAGATAAGAAAATTACTTAATAATCTGATAAGTTGTTCATTTGAAAACTCCTGAAAATTTTAATTTTTAATTGATAACTTTATGGACTTTAATGAACATTAGTTTAGCTAAACTCAAAATCCTGGTAGGCGTCGTTAACGGGCTCCCAAATCCAGTCAGCACACCAATAACATGAAGGCAGAAAAGTCAGCATATGATGGACAATATGAGGAGAATCCAAAGCTCTGCTGCTTTTGACCCGCGGGTCATTAAACTCTGGTCGTCGCACAGTTAGTTAGCATGCGGTCAACCAATCACAGAAACAGTAGTCAGGAGCATAGTGCTTTTCTAGTAGGCTAGTACAAGTCAAGTAGTCATTAAGAGGTTAGTGAAGCTCTGGGTTTAGTGTCCCAGGAGTTATTCCCAGGTCCCCAGCAACCATAAATTTGACTTCCTTCGCTTTGATCACTGAAATGGCATTGCAACAGAGACGTGGCAGACGTGACTCTGGCTTTGTGTCTCTTTCGATAAAACAAGGTTCAAGATTAGCGTCTTCCACCACAGTCGTGGACCTTAGAAGAGCCCAGTGTGGTGAAGAGTCTGAATCATAACAAGGTTACAGGTCTGGATGGTGTCGGTCCTAGCCTGTGCAGGCCAGCTGTGTGGGGGTCTACAGCACTTCCTCAACCTAAGCCCCAGCCCAGAGAAGCTTCCAGTGCTTCCATCCTTGTTCCAGTACCTACAAGAAAAAGCAAAACCTCATCCCTCCGCCTTCAACCAGACCAGGCACCCTAAGATCCCACAGCTGGAAAGTCCAGCAGATGCTGTTATTCACACATTTCAGGCTCTACTGCAGCTTGTTTTCTATCATACGGTTGAGGTTGAAGATCAGGCGTAATCGGCCTGCTTCATGCTCTCATCGGGACAATAATACCTCCATATTTTCCTGGATGGTTCACTTCTACTTCTTCTACAGTTTCTGACTGCAGCATTTTAAAGTGGGTGGTCAGCAGCACACGGTACTCCCACAGCTTCTCCTCACCCTGTACAGCTCAGACTTCCAGAACTGCAGTGAATAAAAGGTGTAGGAGAGGTGAACAAGTCCTTTTCTGAGAGCTGTGACTCTACTTGCATATGAAGTGGTCATTTCACTGTGTTTTCTCCTTCCGAAGAGAAGCGGAGGCAGCAGCATGTAAGAGATGACAGCAGCAGATAAAGAATACAGTCAGAAAGCCTCTTTCCTTTACTTATCTCTAACTCTCTCTGCCTGATCACAAATCTGAACCCTCACTTAACTCGAAGCCACGGGGAGAAAAGCTGGACACCCTCAGCTATCATGATTGTGGAAATCCACTCTCCTCTACTTCTCTCTGTCTCTCTCTGTATGTTCAGCCATCCAACTCGGGGCAGTGCGCTGGCCTTTAAATAGGCAAACTTGTAATCTGATAATTAACAATCTGCTAAATTTCTCAAAAGGAAAACAGTCATGAGAAATGTCTGCCTCGTGCCTGTGAGTAGGATGACCTTTTGAGGAGGTTGAAAAGGCAGGCAAGGCGATGCGACTCACTTAGAAGCATTTAATTAGCTCTGCTCACGGCATTTCTTCCCCCTCCCTGCCTCTGAACAGAGGAGGGAGGAGATGGAGAAGGAAAGGGGAGGAAAGAGATAGTCAGAGAGGGACTGGTCGTGTGAGGAGGGAAAAAGACTAATTCTCGTTGTCTCTTATTTACTTGTTACCATCTTCATCCTGCAGTAAACTAATGAAGGTGGAAGAGAGGTTGAGGGGAGTGTGGCGAAAAAAGAAAACAGTAATTGCAAGCTTATCAGGATTTTGCAATATGTCTCCTTTTCTTGTTGTTATTGTTGACTTGGCGGGAGTTGTCAGTCGTAGCCTGGAGCTGAGCCTCTGAGGTCATGAAGTGCATCTTCAGAGTGTAATTGGAAAGCACGGATGAGAACTATCACCACTGAATAATTTGATTCTGCCCCCTTTTTTCTGTGTTTGTTCTTGCTCTTTGCCTTTGCCTAGACCCAGGCTCACTTGTCGGCATGTATGATATACACAAACTTCAGTAGCAACGTAGGAACATATCAGCCCTGTGGCGTACTCAGTGGCTTTCCCTCGTACGTCAGTGCTCATCTGTAAACAGAGCAAAGCTTACAAAGTAAATAGGAGAAAAAAATCCTGTGTCCTCCTCATTTTAAAGAGTCTTTTCTATTCCATGAAAATGCAACAATTACATAATGAGTAGCCTTTATTTTGCTCTCTGTTAATACTTCAGATTCAGCATACCACTAGCATTTGCTTCGCAGCGATACAGTTTACCCCAGATGGGTTCATTTACGTTTTGTTGTTTCTCTGCATTATTGCTTTATGAGACACAATATGGGAATACATTATTTATACAGAGCCCACTGTCACAACGCCTGTTGCAAATTAAAGCTTCACCATGATTTATTGGTGGGGATAAGAAATAATATATTCCAGAAATCCAGAAACAAAACAGCCAGAGGAAACCAATGGGAGTCACTTCAACAAAGTCAATAAAGGATCATTATTCCACCTCATTTCAAGCACATGTAGACAAACGGTGGATGAGATATTAGTGTCGAGGCTCTGTGGTGCTGCCTGGGCTAATGCACTTACAGGGTTAATCGGAACATTTGTATGCAAATATGTATTTAAGTGTGTCTGCCCTTAATGGCAGTTGGTTGGTGGGGACTGCACGAAGGAACGGGGCCCCGGCAGTTGGTGACATTCAGCTCCAGTCTAACCTCGGTGGATAGATTCCCTGACGCTATTTCTGAATGTTAATTGCTTTTCAGCCGCCGCCGCCTCCCCAGCCTCCACCTGTCCCCGAGTGCTGCGCGGCGCAAGACTGTCCCTGTACTTTAAACCAAAGCTGTTGTTTAAAAGAGAGCAAATCCTCCCTGCCAATGATATTCGTTCTGTTGGCACGTAATATCAAAAGTGACGCTTTTATGATAAAACTTAAAAAAAATAAAATAATTAAAAATGAAAGTAGAAATGGCATTGCTGCTTTGATGCGTACATGTCGGGATGAAGGGAGTGGTGTCTTTCTCGTCTGCTCCTTCCTCCTTTTTTTTTTTCCACCTGTGAGTGAAGGAAGTACAGAGCAAATCCAGTTAATCTGTTCAAATATAATTAAATGTTCTGTGCTCTAAATTGGTGGAAAGAGACCGTCTTCATTTATAATAAATTTTCCAATTCTTGTCGTCCACAAGTATGCCCATACAACAACAAGACAGAAGACAGGAGGAGAGATAAGAAAGAGACCGGAGATAAAGATCTTTCCATTTCTGACAGGAAACTTTAAACTGAGGTATTTCACAGAGGTCTGAAAATTAATAACTCATCTGTTAAAAAAAAGAGAGATGAAAATAGATCTTTTGATTCAGTTGCAGAGGGAGATTTTCCACCAGTTGTTATAGATTCTGATTCACTTTTGTTCTGTCTCCTCACACAACCTGCTTCTTTCTTATCACATTTGTTTCTCCTTCTACATTGCCGTCAACACACCAACGTCTGTTTAAAAAACGAAAAAACACATGAATTAGATACCAGCGTGTAATAGCTGCAGGGATTCACAGTGATGCAGTCAACCTGTAAAATGTTGCAGTTTCTCAATAAGGTCCCAATTACTTGTTCGAGGTGTTGCGGTGTCTGCACTTTTAGGTTAAAAAGTACAAAATTAACAACATGCTTAGCTCAACATGTTTCTAAAAAAAAGCACACAAAGGGAGCACTTACACATTTTACATGTTATTACATAGTTATTCATGGTTTGGGGTCCTATCATGTACCAGAGATACTGCCCTATTGTCATGATGGAATTTCTAACCTTAGATTGTTGTGGAACTTTGGGCAAACACCTGCTTTGCAATTTCTTGCTGGACTTTTTTTTTCCAAGACAAAGTAAAAAAAAAAACATAAATCCTGCACTCTAAATTTGATCCAATACAGATTTCAGGCGCAATCCATGTCCCAAGGGCTATTTTCAGACGTCGAGGGACAGCACACTGAGGCCCTTGCCTTCAGCTGCAACCCAAATCACAAGGAGTCTGACCCATATGGCACCTTGTGCAGGTGGAGAACCCACAGGAAGGTGAGCACATGTGATTCACCTGGGAAGTGCCTGGCTGGACCCCATAAGTCAAGATACAGCCGCCAGGTGTTTGCCAACAAATCCCTCCCCCAGGCTTGGCTCTCTGGTGGGCTCCCAACAAGCCTTTTCCAGGCAATAAATATCAGATTCCTTGATTATTTCTCTCCATTGAGGTCAATGCAGTGTTGGGGAGTAACAGAATACGTGTACCGCTGTTACATATATTCAGAATACAAATTATGAGTAACGGTATTCTGTTAAAATTATCATTTGATAATTAAAATACAGTTACTTTGTTAAGATAAATGTATTAAACGGCAGTATTTTCCTATTTCATATGTTAGGCTATCTCCTCTCTAATTCAGTAATTCCATGAATTGCTGGAAACCCAAACAGAACAAGCAAACACTAATGCTAACGTTGGTGGCGTCAGTCATACAATGGATCCAGAGCACAACAGAGCCTGGACAGGAATACATTTCATACAAGGAAATTCAGACACCACTTCACTACATTTAAAGAAGAACGGAAGAAATCTGACCGTGTAATGCAAACTCAGTTTGCTAGCAACCAAGCTGCTCTCAGCATCAAAGACTCCACCTCCAACCTAAAGAAACATCCATCCATCCATCCATTATCTACACCCGCTATGTCCTGTACAGGGTCACGGGAGTCTGCTGGAGCCTATTCCAGCTCACTTTGGGCGAATCTTAAGAAACATCTTCAAGTAAGTTACTTTTTAAAAACTAACATTAGCCTTCTGCAACTACCTTGTGTGGACCATGGATGAACACCATGACAACCTCATTTAAGTTCAGCCTACTAACAGTCCCTCCTGGATTTTGCAATCGCAATAATTAATGTAAAATCAACCAAAACCCACAAAATATGCTTAGGGTTGCAATTTTTCTAAATTACTGCAATATCTTTGCAATTTTTGTTCACGCAGAGCAAAAATGGTAAAACAGCAGTACAAAAATGGAGAGACAGAGAACTAATAGTCCCACAGTTCTGGAAGTGAAACTACAAATGCTAGCAGACAAGTTTCATCAATCTGTGAAAGTATGAAAGATAACCGCTGTCATCTGACATCTACAATAACAATGAAAGACAATGGAAAACAATGTCCAAGGGTCCGTCCGGACAAGATTAAAACCCTCAGAATTTGCCTCAGAGGGCGCTAAGAAAGACAACTGCTCCAGAGAACTCCTGGGATAATTTGGGCATGAAAACACCTCCACCATAATAAGTCTGTCTGTTTTCATTTGCAAGGTTCCCGGATTAAACCAGAAGACATTAACTGTAGCAAGCCCATCCTCTTCGTCAGTCCTTTTCGCAGTTATGCCTCCACTTACGGTGACAGAGTCAAACGTGGAGACATGACTTTTGGTGTTTGTCAACTGCCAATAAGTAAAACAAGACAAATACAGCAAAGACAAAGAAATAAAAGAAGAAAGACAAACTAAAATCACTATATAAACATTGGAAGAGCTGAGATGGTTGCAGTAATTCTCTTTGCTGCCTGCAGACATTGTAAAGGTGGCATTGAATGAGAAGAGACAACTCATACTCTCAAAGAGACAAATTCTGGTCAGCACCATCCCTCGTACCCACCCGTACCCACCCCATGGCAGGTACATGTCTCAGCCTCATAGAAGTTCCTAATTATTTGTTTGCGAGTGTTTGCACTCTTTTTTTAAACTTGACTTAGTATGGCAAAAGAAATATTCATATTGTAAATCCAGATCCCAATCTGCTTATGCTATTACAACAAAGGTTATTTACTCAACCTGAGTTGTGATTAGTTTGAAGTGACACTAATCATTTATGAATCCCATAAAACTGGGTTAAAACCCTTACATTTAGCCTGGAGTAAGGTTTAATGGACACTGTTAAGTGGACAGTGTTTCATTTTTTTATACCGTTTCCATTGCTTGCAGTTTCCCTCTTAGCCAGTGATATTCAAGTAAAAGCCATATAAATGCTAACGACCATCCATTGATTTTTTTTTTTTTTTTCTTGTGGGAGTGTGAGTGTATGTTTGTGGTCGTATCTGATACATCAGTCTTGTTAACATGGGTGGCTTAGAGTTAAAGTCTGAGCCTGAAACAACGTAGGATGTAAATTCCAACTGTCTCCGCTGCAGAACAACGCAGTACATTGAACAACAGACCCTGCAGTCGGCAATTATTTGACTACATTAAAGCAGTAAACAGTAGTAAACAGAGACGAGAGGGGACGGGGATATTGACGATGGAGGTAAATATAATTCCGCAAAACATAACATAAAACCTAACGACGTGGCAAAGCTGAGCGGTGTCTGCAGAAAGCAGAATGCAGCCAGTTGTCAACGTAGTGCAACAACATTAGAGAGGAAGAGGACAGACTCAAAGCAATAAGTGTGTGCATTGTGTGTGTGTGTGTGCGTGTGTGCGTGTGTGTGTGAAAACAGTGTCCTGACAACAGGCCTTTCACACATTATTCAGCTCAGAAAAGTGTGTGGCTGCAGTGGGTTGTCAGGCAAGATACATCTCACAGCAAAAAGAGGTCAGATAAGATGACCTTGTTGGGGTTTTGCCAAGATATGCTGGTCAGCCCTGTAAGGTACACCTTACAAACCATCTATCATTATTTATTTTTTTATTTAAATTTGAAATGAAAAATGGTCAAAATACATGTGGATTGGGGCTTGATCCTTAACTGAGGTGAGAGTATATTTATATTTATGGAATTTGCAGTTTCAACTATATGACACTACATCTCCCCCAATGCAGTTTTTAACACAGTGAAGGAATTTGCCAAAAAAATAATCATCAAAGCAAAACACAATATAAAATACAATTATCTGCTAAAAGAATGGTGTGTGTGTGAGTGTCTGAGTGTGAGCATGCACATATCCAGTGTGCTCCAGCACATGTTGTGCTGGTGGTAGAAATATATGCTAGTGGGAATTTCAATTCTCAGTGTTTCAGTGTCCAATGTAAACACCTGTAAATGTGCAGTTTGTGTTAAACAATGCCAAGCAAGGGAATAGGATGGTTCTTCTACATATTTGACCAAGCAGAACTGACATAAAAGCAAGCATAATCTCATAGCATTAGCACACAGTCACAATGACAAACTCTGCTTAAATTTATTGAGTTTAACAATTTAAATCCATTGCTGTGAGCCCTGTTGCTAAGCTGTGTTCAACTGTTGTTGTCAATTTAAGATAGTTCTCAAAATAAGGCATGTTTTCTGCTATCACAATCTGAGTTTCCTGTTTTTAAAAGCTGTCTTTTCCATTTGGTGTAAACCATTTCAACCTTTATTTTCATTATAGAGTTGGTGCCCCATGTGCTAAAAACATTCCTGTCATTTAGAAAGTTAACGTGCAATTCCTGAAACATGTTTTTTGCACTATTGCTAAATTGTCCCTAGGAGTGAGTGAGTGTGTGAATGCTTGTCTGTCTATATGTGGCCCTGCGATGGACTGGCGAACTGTCCAGGGTGTACCCCTGCCTTTCGCCCAAAGTGAGCTGGGATTGGCTCCAGCAGACCCCCGTGACCCTGAACGGGACGTAGCGGGTATAGATAATGGATGGATGTTTTTTGCACTTGCTTGGCAAAAATTCTCATGTAGGGCCTACATTGTTGCCGTCAGATATTTGTTGTCCCAAGACCATCATCAAAACTGTTGTTCCAGGTCCATCATTGCAGCTGATCGATCACATTGTTAAATATTAAATACAATGAAATAAAACCAAAAATTTAAATATAAACAAATAAAATAAAATTCACACAGGTAAACTGAGCAAACTTGTGACTAGCATGTTTCATGACATCTGGGAATACTCTAATCGCTCTCGCTCTCTTCTTTCTTCTCCTTTTTCAGGAGGACTCGTGGTGATGCTCTGATGGTGATGCTCTGGTGGTGATGCCGTCGTGGTGAAGCTGCCGTTCAACTACACCTGTCGATT
>JBAMYA010000010.1:10092208-10115471 GCA_037176975.1 Arrhamphus sclerolepis
TCTGGGTTTCTCAAGCGCCTAGAGATGACTTGTTGTAAATAGGCGCTATATAAATAAATTGAATTGAATTGAATTAATATGAATACATTGATATTTGTTCTTCATGTACACCCACTGTTAGCATAGGATGTTTCATTCCTGTTTCCCCCCAATAAGTTAAAAAAAATAGAAAAATGAGCCGCTGTATAGTCCTGTAGTTTAAAGCATCGCCACGTAAGACTGTGCTCACATCACAGTCCGGTATCGACTCGTGCACGGGATCTTGCTGATCACACACTCTCTTTTTCTTGCGTCTTCTGACAAAACCCTCTTCACTTTCTTCACTGTTTCTGCTATAATGTTGGTGCTGATCAAATACTTCAGGTAGCTTCATCTCATAGTCAGCGTCCGGCTAACTCCATATAGTAAACACTGGCCATGGTTGACATGTTGGATTATTATAAGTGAGCTTGAGTTGCTTGTTCTTCAGTAAATTTGCTTACAAATATTGGTAGTCTGCTTGTCTGTTGTGGACATATTTCATGTTTCCAAAATTGCAGTTTGATGACAATAAATAAATAAAACGGGGAAAAATGTGATTAAACTTGTCTGGGTTTCTCTTCGGGAATCTGCCAACTAGGCCTGGTTGCAGTAAGTGCATACCACCACACTGTGGTTTGCAGTTACATAAATGATGCATAAATGCCTGCTCATCGTGGTTGATGGTGTTCTTGGCTCGCCTCCTAATCTCTATGGCCTCCTTGATCCAGCGTTTAAATTTACTGTCATCCAGTCTGGTGATCTTTGCGCTGTCCCAGTCCATGATATGGTTGTAGCTTTTGCAGTGGTCTGATATGGCTGATTTCAAATTCATCTGCTCTTCTTTTTCTTTTTGTGATCCTGTGACTCAGATGATCAAAGACAAAAGAAAAAAAATCTAAACAAAAATACCAAAGCAGCTACAGAGACATGGTGACCATACAGAGGGCAATGAAAAAACACAAAATCAATGCAAAAACAAAGATGGGCACGGACCAGAAATGCAATGTCATATACGAAATACCATGCAAAACATATGGAAAATATATACAGGAGAGATGGGAAGAAGCTTCAATATACGGAAAAATGAACATAAAAAAGAATGCAAAAAGGAAACAACAGGACGACTCACAAGATCACAAAAAGAAAAAGCAGAGGAGATGAACTTGAAATCAGCCATATCAGACCACTGCAAAAGCTACAACCACATCATGGATTGGGACAACGCAAAGATCATCGGATCAGAAGACAATACGCAGTAATTTCTTGCTTTTTTACAATGGTATAAAACATTGCAAACAGCCCCAGCCCTACTGCCAACACCACCAGTGCAAACTGGAGTCAGGCTAGACCCAAAGCAACGGGTCACGTGACCGGATGAATCGCCCAGTTATTACATACAGTCATTGAGCTGGATAAATCTTATGCAGTCTTAGTATATTTTTGTGCCGTGGGCCTGCTCATTAGCTGCAAATCAGCCAATCAGCACTCAAATTTGTGTTTTTCTCACTGTTTATATCTGAAATCTCACAAGCAGGAAAGAATGAAGAGCTGACTATGTTACCGTCTCCCCCAGGTTTTTCCCTCCCTCCCCTCTGTCCAGCTGAATATGGAGGACAAACACATCTAAGTGCTCATAAGCCTTTTTAATCAGCGCGAGAGATTGCCCACATACCTGTTAGCTCAGTCACTAATGGCTATTTTTCCTCATTAGGGAATATTATCACTCCCTCCGCCATGTGCAGCCATGATCAATTCCTTTATCATTTAGGACCGGATCAATCTCACACCCCCTCTCCCTGTCAAACCTTCAATATCTCTCCTTTCTATCATGATTCACTACAGTATCTAATTAGTCATATTGCTGTCGCACAATGGTTGGAATTGTGAAGGGGGAGCAGGTCTGACCAGTCCAGGTGGGCACCTTTCGTATAGATAACTCTTCATTAAATAACCAAACTTCACATGCTCACATGCTGCATGAAGAGCAAGTAGGGAAACTTCAAAATATCTATAAATATGAACAGTTGCTGAAACTGACATTACAGACATTCTAAAGCTGATTTGTAAATTTTCCATTTTCATGCCTGTATTGGCATTACAGTGGTGATTTTGGGGTTTGTTTGTTTTTTCTTCATCGGAACAGGAGTGGTGACCAAGAAGGTGAGCATGCTCTGCGTTTGAATAAACTGGACATTAATCAGGAAATAGGAGTAAATGAGACGTGAAATAGTGGGAACCTCACCACATGCCTTTGATGCTGTAAGCATTGAATCTTAACACAGTTGTGGTGGCAAAATGAGCGATATTTATGAAAAAATCAGGCCTTAAAGCCTGAGTTATGCCTCCACACAGCAGCTACACATGTAGCCTACGAACAGGACAAACGTTGTTGTTGACGGTTATATTAGTCTGTTTTCATTTGTGTTGCTCTGTAATTAATTATAACACCAAACGCTAGATGAACACTAGACACCTGAACCCATGCTGAAGAAAATGTTTAACTCCTTTATAAACTATCATGTTTATGTGTGTCCCTCAAAGTGCAACACTAAGACTTAAAGGCTTTTGGTGAGTTCGTTTTCTCTTTGTGTCCTGCTGTCATCTGGTCTGAGAAATCATTTCACAACGTCCCTTCAACAATGTGTCTTCCTTAAAATGAATAAGAAAATACTTGAGTGGTCCAGGTGCTTTTGTGTGTTAGTGTTCATGTGTTTGTTATTTCCATGATGGAGACTCACATTGACCTCCTCTTATTTCATTTTGACTCTAATTGTTTTTCAAGATGTGTCCTTAAACACTGAAGCTCTTCAAGCAAAGAATGTTTTAAAAGTTAAATAGAAATATTGCCTTGTTTTTTTTTTATGTTTGATGATAAACTGTATTCTGGCTACCAGGTCCTTTCGACCTTTGACACTACATTTCTCTAATTAGTCGAATTAAAGAATAAATTAGTTTTCTACTGTATGCCGTTGTTCTCCGTTATCATTATTGCAGCTGAGATTGTTTTGTCAGTATCTGAGTCAACACTTGGAAAACTAAAACTAGCGGGTTAATTTTACCCACAATTATATTTCATTTATGTTAGCTTTGCAATGTCAGTTTTTGGATTTTATTTAGTTTTTGTTTTATAAAAAAAACTTCATGTTTCATTTCAGTTAAGGAAATTTTTTTTTTCCCTGTTAGTGTCGGTTTTAGTCTTAGTTTTTGTTAACTGTAATAACTCTGGTCTCCAGTCCAGTCTGTTGTCCGGGTGAACACTGAGGTGTTTATACTAAATCACCTCCACTTCTTCTCCAATGGTGGAAATATTGTTTGACTTAATCCTGATCCAGCTAAGACCCACAATCTTCTCCTTTGTCTCGTTGACATCCAAGAATAGCTGAGTGTTCCCACATCATGCCATGAAGCGGTCCACCACTCCTCTGTACTCAGGGTCTTGTCCATCACTGATAAACCCCACAACTGCAGAGTCATCTGAGGATTTCTGCAGATGGCAGGACTCTGACTGCTACTGGACATCTGAGAGTGAAGAGGAGTGGTGAGAGACCAGTTCCCTGTGGTGCTCCTGTGCTGCTGACCACCTGGTCGGACACACGACCATTCAGTCTCACAAACTGTGGTCTGTCGTGAGTAATCCAGGTGATTGTGGAGGCATCCACCTGTGTTTTCTGGAGTTTCTTACGTAGTAAAGCAACTGGATGGTGTTAAACTGTCGGTTAGTTGAATCAGATGTGTGACGGGATCTTCAATGTCGTTCCCCCAACGATGAGAAAACTGCTGCAGATCCTGGAAGGTCCTTGTTTGCTTATTCAGGTGGATCAATAAGTGTCTCCAAGACTGTCATGATGTGAGATGTTAGAGCTACAGGTCATTAGGAGAAAATGGATGAGATATTTTTGGTAGAAACAAGGCAGGATGTCCTCCACAGCAGCTGAACCTTCTCCTGGTTCAGACTGAGGTTAAAGAGGTGGGCCGTCCTTCTTTCTGGGTCGTCTGGAGCTGCTCACATAGCCGGGGTGTGCCTGGGTGCCTTTTCCATGGAGTGGATGCCTCGGCAGGTCGCAGTGGGGTGTGGTTGCTGGTTCCTGGCAACCAGAAGGCTTTTTCAGACTGAACTGGAGGAGGCCAGCCCTGGTTTGAGCTGCGGTCTTTGCAGCTAGCAGGATCAGGACAGATGCTGCGCTTCGGTGTGAGAAGGTGAGAGAGAGAGAGGTGCGAGGGAGCTGCTGACATTAATTGTCCACAGCGAGCTGCTCTACATCAGCGAGGACCCTTGCTGGCTTTTGGGTTTGTCTCCAACGAGAGGTCATTTCCACACCAGGTAATTAACCCTGCAAAGCCTCCTGGGGGTTTGAGTCATTTGTTGGTTTCTTTGTCTTACAACCAAGCAGTCAGGCTCTGCTTTTGGTGCTAGGCCTCTCTTTGTCTTATTACACACGGTGTGGCCCAACACCTGCTATGTGAGACCCCCAA
This sequence comes from Arrhamphus sclerolepis, assembly GCA_037176975.1. Classification (NCBI taxonomy): domain Eukaryota; kingdom Metazoa; phylum Chordata; class Actinopteri; order Beloniformes; family Hemiramphidae; genus Arrhamphus; species Arrhamphus sclerolepis. Next base: position 10,096,703 of record JBAMYA010000010.1, read on the forward strand.
CCAGTTGAGGCAGATGGCCGCCCTGCCTGAGTTTGGTTCTGCTTAAAGTTTTTCCTCCCTGTTAATTTAATTTAATTAGGTTTACCTCTCCACTGGCTTCTCGTGCTCGCTCGTGATGAGGTATTGCACTGAAGTAAAGCTCTCGTGTAGTTCTTTTGGTTTTTTGTCTGAGCTGTTTTTTATGAATCAGCATTATATTTATTTTGAATCAGGATTCTATGACAGTGAATCGGATTAACTGAATTATGATCAATTGGAATGGGGGCTTGGTCATTTTTTTCATGACATGATGCCTTACCCTGCCTTTAACTGGACTGCAGTGAACTTGTTTGCTTTGTTCCTTGAAGATACTTTTGCTGTTGATTGGTGGTATACAAACATAACTGAATTGAACTGCAAGCACTGTGCTGTTTTATGTTGACAATCATTTTAATGATCTCACTCCATCAAAACTGAATGAACCCTCGAACAACAAAACGGGTCCAATTATTCGTACAGTTTTCAGGTACGTGTTTCCTTTAAGAATATAAGTTCAAGTCATCCCCTTAGGATAGAAGTGAGTTAAAGTATGGATGGGCAAGCTTTTACAGAGGCCATTTCGGAGCCATTGTTTCTACAGCATTTAGTTCTGTTATAAGGTCAAAACAGCTATGAAAGCTTTAGAGACATATAATGCACTTTTATAAACAGAGTGTAAAATCTTACACTCCAGTGCCTTTCATAGGGCAAGAATACAGCAACTGCACAGCACTGAGACAGAAGCAGAAGTAAGACAGAAACACGGAGCGCACGCTTCACTTAGAAGGATAAATACTAGTAGAGTTCAGATTAACAGAACATGCTTATGTCTTTCTCCCTTACAGTACAGAACACATTAAGTGGGAGCACAATGTTATATAAAAAAGACCCAACTTTATGTAATATAGTTATTAGAAAGCCAACACCTAAAGGGACAGTAATCAATACATGTATTTTATGAACTAATTACAAAGGTGGAGGCATTACTGTCGATTTCGTTGGCCCTGCCCTCTAAACTGGAGTGAGTCTCATAGGTTACCAAGACCTGTTAGCTCTCTGACATGCTGCTCTCCATCTGACTGCAGCCAAGGAAGAGGACAGAAGGGAGGTATTATTTATTAATAGTCAGTCTCCCTAAAGCTCTGTAAAACATCCTGTTGAGCTCCCTGAGGTGAGCACTCAGCTTCAAAGCAATTAAAACCATGTCAATGAGAATAGGATGAGAGCAAAGGGAGCGAAAAAAAAAAAAAGGAATTGTGAAGGAGAAAGCGGCCTGACCAGTTACAGAACCACTGAGCTTGGTTGACGGTGCATTTTCATGTGCATATTTTGTTTTTTATACCCTGGAGAACAGAGGCCCCAGGCAGAATCACATCCCCCCTCCCCGTGAGCCTGAAGACAAGCATAAACCTAAAAACCTCTGGTGGAGATTATTAACTTAATCTCTTGACAGGATGCATAATAACTATGCTGGTCCACAGTGCAAAATGTTGCAGTCTCACAAAAGGGGCTCAGAGATTGTCTAATGACTTGACTCATTTCCTGATGTGAAAATTGGAGGGTGAGCAATGTTGGTACATCACTATAACACATGTATCCTCATCCCCTTAGATGGAAAACTGAAAAAAAAATCACTTTTATTCTTCCATTTCTTTACAGCTATTATGAATCATTTTTTTAATATTGTCAACTTGATTTATTTTTACATAAACAAAGCACAAAAAGTCAGGAGTTTTGTGTTTTGTAGATTATTTCTTTGTTGTAACAATGCTTCTTGTCAATAAATCGTACACTGTTGATTGTTTCTCTTTTCAAATGGTGCCATATTTGTAAGAAATTTGTAAGAAAGAAAGAATTTGTACGATGAGCAGCAGAGCTGAATATATTGATTCTTGTTGTGATCTTCTGGTACCCAGGGGGTTATCAGATGCCTCATTGGCACCTAAATGTCAGCAGTATGGTCAGTGTGGGCCCAGCTACAGAGGTCAAAGAAGGGCCATATCACCTTTTAGTGTTCCGGATCAAGCCCATGCTATAGGGCAACCAAGTTGCAGCCTTATTTGGAGAGCAGTAGTACCATTATTTGGAGAGCCCAGGTACCATTATTAGGAGAGCAGTAGTACCATTATTAGGAGAGCCCAGGTACCATTATTAGGAGAGCCCAGGTACCATTATTAGGAGAGCCCAGGTACCATTATTAGGAGAGCCCTGGTACCATTATTAGGAGAGCCCCGGTACCATTATTAGGAGTGCTGGTACCATTATTAGGAGAGCCCAGGTACCATTATTTGGAGAGTACTGGTACTATCTGGAAACTGAAGTTCCATATAACAGCAGATGTCAGAGACAAGCTGCAAAGTGGGTGTCCCAAAAAGATGGCGCCCGAAGGAAAGGAGTCGTTGGCAGTCTTCTATAGATTTGCAGTCAAGGTTTGTGGGACGATATGATGGACAGCTCTCTACCCACACAATCCAAAACAGACGGCATGGAGCCAGTCTCTAATACACTGATATACTTTACTTTACTATACTGATGGATATAGCTAATACACTTTGTTAGGTGTAGCTATTAAAAAAAAAATTGTTATTGCTATTCAACTAGACAGTGAATGCAAAACTTAATATACATAGATTGTTGTGTAACATAATCTCACATGGACACTGTGTCTCACTAATCGAATCTGCCATCACTACTATTTGAACATGTAGACTATTACGTGTTTTCTTGTTTGGCTGAGCTGCGATTGCACACTCACAAATGCACAAATATAGCAGTCCTCTCCGTTTACTGCACCTCTGAGTCATGTTTGGAAGCTTCAGCCATAAGACAGAAAGGTCAGTTTCACTTTCTGTCAAAAATCACTCCAACCTGAGACAGCTGTTTACATCAGGTGCTCTAGAGATGCCAAATTGCCAGGTGTAAATGTAAGATTTAAAGATAATCCACTCTATTATCTGTGTTTACCCTGTGATACAGTGACGGCTCCTGCAGGGTATTAACCCGCCCACAGCCTCATGCCCAGCATGCAGCTATATGCTTCAGTCCCCAATAGAATCTGACTGGTCTAACTTAAACAGTAGTATCACTCGTTGCATGAATGCACACAAACATGCTTCCAAAGCAGTTAATTGTAAATCTTATAAACTCACATCAAACAAGATTGAGGCTATATCCATTAGTAAATACTCTGCAACACCGTAAATCCTGCTCAAGTGGTCTGTAATAAAGGTAGGTTATACATGCCTCTTGGGTATTTTCTCATAAAAAGCTGAAAGGTTTTGGAGAATCGTTCTCTCTTATAGGGTTATAAATCTGGCATCCTTCTCTGACCACAATGACAATAACGCTATCTTTAGAAGACTTTTTTGTGTCTCTGAGAGCCTCGTAACTGTATAATTGCCCGTCAGATGATGCCGTGGCCTAGCATATCCCATTTAGCCTCAATTTGTATCTCATTGCTCTTTGAATTATTATTTTGTCACTCACCATCTACGACTGTATTTGTCAGGAGAAAGTGAGGTTCTATGAATAACCTATGAGTGCTTCCTGCTGAAAATTGAGACATTATGATACTTCTATTAGTTCCGCTGCTGTGCCATTCTGTGCCAAACGTCAAGGTGGGTTACGCAACTAAACAGACTGAGACAAAGCAACCATTATGAGCAGAGCACCTGTGTTGCTTCAGAGGCATGGACGGGAGTGCCTTTACTTCATTCTGAATATGTCAAGAAAAATAAAGAAAAATGGAAATGGAATGGAACCATTTTTGCATGTTGATGGAAGAAATTATGTATGAAGCTTGAGGCTGATTTTGCATTAATAGAACTTTTTTAGTATTATTATTATTAATGTCCACATGTCAATGAGCCTGAGAACAGTTGCTCAGAGATATTTTTCCACAACCTCCATCTCTTCCCGGGACATCCCTTGAGGTGGCCAAAGCCAGACAATATATGTAATCCCTCCACTGTGCTCGTGGCCTGCCCCAAGGTCCCCTCCGAAATGGATGTGTCTGCAATCCTTAACATGGGAAAGCATTCAGCTTTATGTCTATCATTTTCTCAAAACCACCCCAACTGATTCTCTTATTCAGAGCTGTGTTATCCCGGGGTCAGCCCAGGTAAACCACCTAAGAAACTCATTTAGTTCTGTTCTGTCTGTCCTACACCACCTATAGTCTACAACAAATTCTTGAAGAGGCATTTGCACCAAGATAACCAGGTAATATCCATCATCCACCGCTGTCTTTTTTCAGTGCCTAGACCAGGTCACACCTAGATGCACTACCGAGGTCACCTCTGCTGCTGAGCTGGATGATATTCCCAGCAATGTCCCCAGTTTGGCTTCACTCAGAGTTGATGTGTATGTGTGTGTGTGTGTGTGTGTGTGGGAGCTGTATTAGGAATTATTTAGGATGTCTGAATATATACTCACCAAAGGTCAGCAGTTCTTTCCATTTCTGAGAACAGTGTAGCCAAGACTCTGCCTCCACTTCCTGACTCTGATAGTCAACACACAAAACAGCAACAAAAAAAAACATTAAAAAACTGGCACTCTGAAAATTAGCTGCACTAAACTGCACTCAAGTTATTCAATTAATTTTTTTTTCATATAGCGTCTATAGCAACACAAGTTGTCTCCAGGGGCCTCTGAGAAACCCAGATCATGACCCCCAAGCACATGGCAAAGACTAACAGGGGCGAGAAAAAGCAGTCCCTCTTGGGAAGAAACCTTGAGCAGGACCCAGCTCAGTTACTGGGGGGACCCTCCTTGCTTAAAGCCAGCTGGGTAGAGGAAGACATGATAGCGAGCACATACCCTACAAGCTTTCTGTTCTTAGAAAACTTAGGCACCTCTGTGGGGGATCAAAGCCCAAAAGATGACACGTTTGAGCAGCTCGCTCGGACCTTTGGTGACCAAACAGAGTTCGTCAGTGGCCTCTGGATATAAGTCAGTGCTGCGTGTAGAAAAAAACAACTTATGCTTAGTTATTCCAGGTTTAATGCTGCATATCTGTATTTAGTGAAAACAGATTTGAACATATAGTGAAGGATTTTTACATAGAATATAACAAATTGGACTGAATTGGAAAATAATTAAACTGAGGGTTTTTTTTTCTTTTACTTCTTACTTTTGCTGCAAATTGAATAAACTGAGTTGAGCTGATTTCAAAGGCTTTGTGGAGTATTTTTCTTTCTTCTGAAGTTCGTGGTCTTAAAAAACAGTAAATATAAAGGTTGCTTTATGTTCTCCACTTATAGATCAACTATGAGACGGCAAAATGCTATTAAAGGAAAAACCCTGGACTGTTGAGGTGCTCTGCACTGAAAGTAAATTATTTGATGCTTTCACTGATGAAATATAACTCCCATTTCAGAGAGACGATAGTCTACATTTAGTGAAAGCTCTTTACTGCACTCATTTATGCAAGCATACTTTTATAGCCTATCATATCTATGCTTTCATGAATACTCAAAGATGGAATGTAATATGCAACAAAGCACCATTTTTGCTCTTCAAAAACATTAAGGAAATGAAAGGCAAAGGCCCTGGAAAATACAGTGCTGTATAGGACTGTTGATTCATTTTTCATCTGGGAAACGACACCGGTGATGCGAGTTAAACACCAAGCAGATAAGTCTGAAGTGCATTCTGATCTGTGATACCAGGATAAAATCTTTAAATCTGTGGCTAAAAAGACCAAACAAACAAATAGTTGCTCCTGAAGTTCACTCACCATCCTTCCTTCCTTCCTCTTCCTGCCTTCCCACTTCTGGACTATTAAACAGATGAGTCGTGGCCCTTGCAGATGTGATGCTATTGATTTTGTGTCAATCCTCCAAGCTGCTGTAATTTGATTTGGTATCAGCGAGGGCCAAATGAGACTTTCTTTTTTCCCCAGAAGGAGTGCAGAGATCGGAAGAGAGCGGAATGGTTGGCAGGTTTCTGATTCTGAATAGCTTTATATTTACACATGAGGTTAGATTTATCAGTGTGTTTGCAGCAAAGAAACCCAGCTGCCTCTGCTCTGGCCTCCAGAGGAGCCTCTGCTGGTGCTTCCTTCTTGCCAAAATAACCGGCACTGATTTTCTTTTTTTACATATATGAAGCAGTTAGGCAAATAGGACTTTACTTATCATCTCTTTTACCCTCAAATTCAATAAATTCCTTGAAGTATTGAAAATAAAACAATAGTTCTGACAGTGGAAGTGCTTTGTTTTGTTTTAAAGTCATCTAAGAGGTCCATATGACATCCCATTGGATTTTAGAGGCAGATGTAAACTTTTCTTCAAGCAATATTCATCATAACTGATTCCACTCTAATGAGGATTCCAACCCCCTGTGACACGGAGTGTTTCGCAAGAGTCAGCAATGAGCTTAATGAAATTAAGGCCACAGCCCTCTAACTGAAACCCTTCCACTTTGCAAAAGATGGTCAAGTTGCTTCTTAAATGTGGAGAGGACCAGATGAGGAGGGTTTGAATGCTACAGGCGCCCTTCATGGACCCTATCTGGACTGTTATGTTTCCTCTGAATTCTGACTGAGCTGTTGGACTTTAAAGGGCAGCACTGATGCATAAGTACAATTAAAGCTTCTTTAAAAGAGCATGAAATATACCCTTATTTTCCTGCAAAGTCAAAATGTCTTTAATCCACAGCAATAAAACACAAACAAGTATCTGTCTTTTAAATGGCACTGAAGAGTTTATATGTTAGTGTGCAGGCAAAAGAGAGGTATTACCTGAAACTACCACGTAGCAACATTCATTTGACTATATATCATCTATATCTTCTAATGCAAGCGATAGATTTGACTGTAATGGGAAGTAACCATTATCTGCATTGTGATGCTGCACTGTGATTCACCATAAACCCTGACAGTGACTCTGTTTTTTGCCACATCATTGGAAGCATTCCCACCTCCCTGGTGGGAGTCTGTCCCCGCCACGCTCATTCCATTAAACAGCTCAATATTGCCACCAAGTGGTTGAACGCGAGCCGTGCGCTCAGACTAGCAGGAGGTTAACAGCTCCAGATGCTTGCAGTCAGTGCACCACGAGAGGATGGCTTCGCGGATGCAGAGGTCACGGTGGGTTCAAAAAGACGAGCAGACGTCAAATTATCACAGAGCTTGGCTGCGCTCCCAGTTTTCATGAGCAGACATCAAATCAATAATCTGTTCATTAGTCTTACATGAGCAAATCTAAGAGTGAACTGCTGCTCAAAAAAAATCAATACTGCATGTAGTTACTCATTGTGCCAGATCCCTTTCTTAATCCATGATAGTGTTTTAAGTGAATCTACTGCAGCTGCTAAAAGGGGATACCTCACATTTACCAAAGAACAAATGGGCTTTTTTTTTTTTAAAGCCTAACAGGGTGTCGTTCACTAAATCGCTTTCAAATTGAACATAACTCTCGATCTGTGTAATTTGTTGAGGGGGCAAATTACATCTTAGCTCAAATGCATTTCATCTAACAAGCTGCAAATCCTTCTTTTCCTTGAAATCAAGGTCACAGTGCGAGACTGCCAACAATGTGTGAGGCTCTTTCCCTCCTGCCTTCATTACTATACAATTAGCTGCAGTGCTATTCAATTTCCCTCATTTCCGACTTTGCAGATAAATATCACTCAGGATGTTGGCTAAATGGCTGTGCGGCTAGAAGGGCTTTTCTATAGCTTAAGGGGATGTATCAGTCACTGTGCTAAAAGAGACATTCAATGCCATGGTGGGAAACGATCACACGTTCTTTGAAGAGCGATTGCAGAGGCTTTGAGGGAACAGGGATTGTGAAATGTGGATAATGCATTAGGGTGCCAGGTTTACTCCACGGTTCAATTATCATCAAGGTCCTTTGTTTGCTTGAGCGCAGTCTGCACACTGTTTTGTTGCGTCGCCTTTCATTTGAGGATTAATTTTTCACACTTCAGTATGCAAACAACACTGCTGATGCCATAAAAATATCTAATTATTTTGACTATTCATCAGCGATGGGCCCTCTGAATACATCAAAGCCGCGATAACCACGCAGTTAACACCGAATTGAAGGAATAAGTGTGTGACCAGAGTCGATAGGCCGAGTTATGAACACAAATCACCTCTGCAGTTCATCAGCTCATTGTTAGGCAACACGGCCCCACATGAGAGTATTTAGCTGTATCAGAGAGCTGGATGACATACGAGCCGACTCAAAGGCTGAACATGGCCAGATCAATGTCCTTCCACTGAACAAAATATACAAAGTGGGAGCAAGGTAATCACAGACCAAGACTGGCTTCAGCTCTGAGGGTAATTAGATATGACATCGACTCCAAGGCTCTTTCAGGACTGGTTATTAATGTTTATAATAGACAGGCAGAGGCCAGTTTATCACGGACACACAAAGGATGGCAGATGTGTGTGTGTGTGTGTGTGTGTGTGTGTGTGTGTGTGTGTGACAGCTACAAAGTGTGGATTCCATTATTTCCTATGTTCTCCAACAAAAAAAGGGTCTTCTGAGGGGGAAAGCCAAGTTTGGAAATGATGAAGAAAAATCAGCATCAATATTTCAACATTCTACAGGCTATACAAGTAATAGTCAAATAGGCAATTGTGTATTAAATGTGGGAAAGTGTTCCTTTTTTTTTTTTTAACAGTATTGCAGCTTTTGCCAAATAAATCATCTGTTGCCTCATTTCTGCTGGACCATTTCCTCTTATGTTTTATTCAGCTCAGCTGATGTATTTTGAGTTTTGATGTTAAAGTAGAAACAGAGGAACAAATTACGTGCTCTTTTTGTAGGAAGGAAGATTTTACTCCCTTTTTTTTCCCAATTTTCCAGCCCAGTCAGTAACTCATACATATTTCTAAAAGTATGTACAAGTTTAGTGAAAATGGGACATTTTTTTAAAGATCAAACTTGCTTTTAAAGCTCTGTTTACTACTAATCTGCAAGTGAACAAATTTGTGTGAATAGTACTACTACTAATATCAATGATGACTATTATAATAATACCAAAAGGACTGTTATATTGCTGCAGCATAAACTGAGGGTAAATAAGAAAAAGGAATAAGAAAGTGTTGGAAAGCCTGGCGACAGCTGAGCTGATGACATCACACGTGACCTCCGTCAGTATAGAAAGCATGTTTGTCTGGCGTCTGGGTGCAGAAATGCTCATCTACAGTAACGCGTTCAGGAGCAAGATTACAGCCATCGAGCTGCCTCCTCCTTTTGGTCTTGCTGCTCCATTTGACGTCCCCATTTGTCTCTGTCAGCTTTCCAAGCTCTTCCGGTTTATGAGCAATGATCTCACGTTCCCTGTGACTTTGCGAGCAAAGAAAATCATTTAAACTTCTTGCACCTTGCTCTTTGTTTCAATGAAAAATACTAAATGTTCACAGCAATAATGCAACAGGCTGCTCAAAAAGAAAGTACAAACTCTTTTTTTTTTTTTACCACCTATTATTCTTTTTAATTACGGAGATTTTGGACAGCAATACATATTTGAAAGACGCCGGCTGCACTTAATACTGAGTAATCCTTTAGAAACCACAACAAATAGCATGAAGTCTCTCTGAAAAACAAGAAACATACTTTACCAGGCAAGGGAAAAAAAATGGACTGGCATCACTTCAGCTACTTATACAGGAAAGAAAACATACACATACATACATACATACACACACACATATGCATATATATATACATATATATATATATATATGTCTATATACACATATGCAATGTGGTGAGTCATTCAATGGTAAACCATCAACATCTGAATTCATCTGTCCACAGGCACAAAGAAACATTAAAAGAAAAAAATTGAATTCACTGTAATGGTGAGGCTTTGGCATGCGACATTAGAGAATACAGAACCGTCTGGAGGATGCATGCAGGAGAACAACAGCAAAACACAACTCGCATTAAAACAGATTCTTAGGAAAAAAATGGCCTCATAAGCTGCTGTCAAATGAAAATCCTCATTATCCTACTCCAGTTTTAGTTTTTGATCGCTTTACTTGAACAGACAGCCTGAAATAAAATTTAAAAAAAAAAAAAAAAAAAAAACAACCTATGAGCCCATTTAAAAACTAATAAGAGGAATGTGTGGGAAGTAAACCAGCCTTCTGCCTGTCAACGTATTAATTAGGACAGATAGGCTCTTCAGCCGACAGCAGCAGCTCGCTTTTAGCTACATTCACTGTATATTAAAAAAAACAAACAAAAAAAAAAACAATACCACAGTATTAACTACAGGACAGCTACTGATACTCAGGTAAACATGACAAAAATACAGCATTGCTCAAAGTCCCTCCTAATTATAGCTGTCTGCACAGTTACGATAGCTGTTTCATTTGTCTGCAAGATAATTGCTGTTGTCATCCTACCGCTGACAGTCACCACGAATCAACACTATTTCATGTGACATCAAAATTGGCCATTATTACTGGTCCACTGAAATGCATTTCAAAATAAAGAAAACAGAAGAAAAAACCCCACAGCAGAACATGTCAGATAAAGGAGACAATAGCTTAGTCTGGGTGGCAGCTTTACATTCTTGGCAATCACAGCACCTCTTTTATGGTTTAAAGAAAAGCAGACAGCCATTGAAATCTGCAGCAAACTATACCGACTTTAACATTCCACTGAGAAAATACAATTTTATGGATTTTTTTTTTTTTTCTTCTTAAAATGTACAATAAGATTTTGACACTAACACTCTTGGCCAACACTGAATCGTAATGCAGAGATGCTCCACTGACGTTGGTCTTCACGTTCTGGAGGGACATGGAAGGAACTGCAGTTGCAGGAGGAGTCCACTGTGTGGCAGCATGGAGGCATCCTGGCCTGCGCTCAGTGCAGTTTCTCCTCTGTGTCGAGCGTGTTAAAACTAACATACTGTGGCACATTCTCTGTCTGGCTGCTGACAGTCGCTGATTTGGCTTCTTGCACACCGACCGTAGGAGGGATTCAAAAATAGAGAGCTGAGGAATGTCACTGGCCCGTTCATCAAACGCAGCCTCCAGTTAAAGGCTCCTGCAAGGATTGTGAGACACTGACAGTCAGTATTTAAATTTAACAGTGAATGCCGGGGAATCTGCATGAAAACACATCAGGACGAAAGCAAACAGGCGTCGCAAAGGCAGATCAGCACCTGAACAGTAGTAAGAAGCAGTTCTGGGATCCTGCAGACCCAGAAGCTTCGGTTGGCGTTACGTTAAATACAACAGCTGTGGTGATATGTGCTACATGAGGGTTACGCTTCCAAAACTGAGGACAGATTTTCTTGAAAAGGCCTTGAAGGAGCAGATTAGACCATGTTACTTTGAATTCTGGTTGCTGAATTAGATCATCTGAAGAAGGAAAAAAAAGCGTCCCAACCCGTTAGTGAAATAATTCTCAGATGTTAAACAAAACAGCAGACTCAATTCTCCAGAGTGAAATTAGGCTAAACATTTCCTGTCATCTGAAGCTGCTTTTCTTCTTCTTCTAGTACCCTGATTCGTTTTATTTGGGTGGACAAGCAAGGATTGTTTAAATCAAACCATTCTAGCAAATCTACATCTGGCATACGAGGAAGGTCCATAAAGGTTATCTCCCATCAACTTGTACTTATTGATCACTTTATTTTCATAATCCGATTTAAAGTGAATCAAATACCATAAATTCAGCAGCGCCTTTGCAAATGATGATAAACATTACACCGCATTTCTGTGCAACAATCTGTGAATATATTTGATATTTTATTAAGGAAAATATTTGAGCTGTGGCAAAGTCTGCTTTTCTTTTTTAGTGTACATTTTCTTTTCTTCTTAAGAAGAGCAAAAACAAAAGGGAACTAATCAACATTAATTAATACACATATGTTTGTTTGTTTGTGTGTTGGACAGCAGTTAATAAACATATCAAAATATGGCCAATACATGTAAAACAAGAAAAATCTTCAAAAGAGCTTCAGATGGAAGGTGGCAAGAAAAGTTTAAAAAAAAAAAAAAGTGTGCTCCTCTCATGGTGCCGCCAAGTTTTTCTTTCTTTTGTATTAAGGGGTTAAAATGGTTCGTATGTGTTCAGTCCAGCAGACCAGCATTCTAACATTTACATGTGATTCAAATCTGCAGTTATTCATGATACTTTATATGCTTCATGCACAGAACAGCCAGCAGGCCTTGAACTCCTGCTGCTGCGTGCAAAAGCTTCTCGAGACGTTTGGTCTCCTCCCTCCAGTCATAATAATGGCAACAACTGGGCCAATGACATCAAATAATAATAAACTCCATAAACCAAGTCAAGAGGCGAGTTAGGTCAGATATTATACCGTCACCAGGAATGCCTCTGGGGAAACGAAAAGTTATTTTACTCAGTTAAACATTACCCTGAGATATGAAAGATCAATAAAAAAAACAAAAAAACAAACGTGCCAATACCTGAATGCAGTAAAACTGAAGGTGCCTGTCTCACCTGGTTATAGATGCACATCAAACACCCCTTCCTCCACTGTCTCTAGATCCTCTTCAGCAATTACTGATGGAAACGGAGAAGTTGAGGATGCAGAGAAAAGGAGAACATCGGTCAGCGGAATGGAAACACTTCATGAAGATCATGTGAAGCGTGGCCTTCATCCGTTTACCGTTCCAGATGAGCATAAAGAAGGCCGGCAGTGACCTCAAACAGAGCCAGGTAGGGCACTGCAGCCACGCCGCACGTGGACGCTTCTCACCTGTATCCTGCAGGCTGGGAGGGGTGTTGGCAGGCGGGGGGAAGCTGTAGGACCTGGCCTGCAGAGCCGGCGGCGTCTCATGACTGATGCTCTTGGTCCTCTTCCTGCACTCCACAGCCAGGCGGCTTCGGCAGGCTTTGTGGCAGTTCACCCCGCAGGCTTCAGCATTCACGGGGAAGGAGAAGGATGCCGGAAGGGAGACGTGTGGAGAGGTGCAGGGGAGAGGGAGGGGGGATTGCAGAGACGAGAGGGACGGGGAGGAGGGACAATGGGGAGGAGAGAGAGGGTCAGACGGAGGGAGTGTGAACAGAAACATGGGGGCAAACGGGAGAGCTAGCGGCGACAGGAAAGCGCTTTGGCACGCAGAGCAGGCACATGAGCAGCGGCGCATGCATAGAGCCAGGCCGACGGACCCTGACAACAAATCAGTCAGCTGGGGGGGGTCTGAGAGGAGCAGGGTCATGGGATCCAGCAAGGGATCGAGATACGTGTTAATGCACTTTACACTAATCTCTCTTCACTATTACAATAACACAATGTTCATTTTCTTCTATATTTCAGTTTAACAAACGTTTCTTTTCCATAGACCTCTATGTAAACTGGAGGTCCATGTCTGCTTCCTCCCTCTTTACTGTGGGTGGCTCTTTCCCTCGTTAGTTGTTGGGTATTTAACTTCCTTCACAAAGACATGTCAGCCCACAGCGGAGGCGTAGGCAATGTCAAACATTTATCCGTTTTTTCACCAAATAACGTACAGTAAGACCCAAACAGCTGTTAAACCATCTTTAAGGGTCAGATGTGAGGGTGGTATTGTCTAATTATAAAAAAAGGGATCTTCCAAAGTGGCAAACGCATCATGAGGTCTGAAAGGAAATTTAGAGAACTGAAATTATGACTGCACTGCATCTGTTCACACACACAGTGGCCTAAATAAATCTAAATATCTAATGTCTAACACCTGAGAGCACAAACCCAACCGCCCAGTCGCATTCAGAGTTCTCACACTCCTGCACTGATTTTTTCCAGTTTTGCCCGTTATGGCGCTCGGTCTGCCTCCCTGAGAACGGCCCAGCAGTCGTAATGGGGATGAATGGCTGCGGCTCCCGCTCATTGACTTCCTTGGATCTCATTACTGGAACAAGCCTGAACACTCCCAGTCACACGTACGGTCCTTTGGAGAGGTCTGGTGTGTGTGTGTGTGTGTGTGTGTGTGTGTGTGTGGGACAGCGTTGTGTGTGTGTCTGCTTGTGTCTGACTTGCCTTTAGCCCTTCTTTTATGTCAAAAGCAAAACCCATGTGCTCATGTTTGTCTCTTAACAAGTTATTGACCCCCTCAGCATTTCTACAAAAAAAAGTGATTTCTGGTTTGTTTCTTTTACTTTAGAAAGGACTTGAGTTTTGTTGCTGAAGTAGAATGTGTCTGTGGTAATTAACAAATTAGTCTGTGATCAGATAGGGCCTTTCTCTTTTCTCCCAAACACGAGGCACACGGTTGTAACAGATTTCACAGGCCCCAAGGAACATTAATTACTCTGGCTGCTACGCAACTCAAATGCTTGATAATGACTTGCCAGCTTAATGTCTAATAAGTATTCGTTAGCCAACCTGACAGTCCAAATGAATGCAGGGGTATATTTTGGTAATATAAATTCCTCTTTTTCAGGAAGATAATTGGGAGAATTTGTACATTGGATGGAGTGTGTGTGTGTGTGTTGGGGGGGGACTCGTAGAAGGATAATGAGCTGAAGGATGCAGGAGCATGCTCAGGCGGTTATATGTGGCAGGCTAATGTCAGCTACTGTAATCTGTTGAACACTGACCACACTGAAACATGCAACAGGTGGTGTGCACCTCCTGATGGTACGTTTGCAGGCGTATAGTGTAAGAATTGACCTATGACTGCATATCCACAGAGGAAACAAGTTAGCTAAACGTGTGTTTGTGAGGCTAATGGAAGAGTGGGATGCAAAGCAGACAGCTGTGGTCCATGTGGAGGCTTGAAGAGGCAAACTGTTGTCAGTCGTGTACTGAGCTGATGGCACTCACACACACAACGATGTCATATATTTGCCATGGGTTCTGCATGTCGCTGTGTGTGTGTGTTGGATGACAAATCGATGGCAACCAAAAGTATCAGTGATTTTCTGGAGGCGGAGACTCCGCGGCGACACGAGAGCATCTGCAGCATCCTTCAGTGAGTGGCTCTCTTACCTTTACACTTGTAGCCTTGCTTGTAGAAGCCCCATATCTACAGAAAGACAGACGGAAAAGAGCGTCACACGTGGTCACGACGTCTGCGTGATGCTGATGAGGGAATCTGGGGTGCAGCATTCTCACAGATGCTCTCCAGATGTGCTAGGTGATATGTAAACGCTGACTGTCTGGACATAACAGCTGGATAATGAGTCTTGAAAAGGCCTTGGCGATATTGAGACGTCAGCTTTTTTAATGTAAAGTAGAGAAAGTAGTCTTATTAAGCTGAGATGAGATCAGGGTTTAGAGAGTTAACTCAAAAAACAGCAACAAAAGTGGAAATAGGAAGAATGTTTGTTTCGCTTTGTTTAGTTTTTTTGTTCCAAGAAAAGAAAGACAGGAGCTTATTCCGTGTGTTTGATGTGAAACGCACCTGCAACTGTGTACGGTGTAGTTGTTTGGTTTTTACATGGATTAAGCCAGTACTTCAAACTTACCTCTGTGGTCGACAACCTGGTCCATAAAAACCCAAAATAGCAGCAAGTACGGCATGTTACACAAACTAGCTTCATTAACTTTTATTACAGCTCTTTATCAGCAGCTATGATTCTGTTCCAAGGAACAGGAGTAAGTTATCTCATGAATCCTGTTTTCATTTCTGTTTTTTTTCTTTTTTTGTTTCTTTTTACTAGCTCGTGTTAAACCTTGAAATGAAGTGGAAATCAAAAACTGACAAAAATGTGGTTGATTATAAGCTCTTGAAGCACCCATTTAGTTCCGATCTTTATATCCTCCTTTGTGGCAGAGACACAGTGTTAGAGAGGGACGGGGGTGGGGGGGTGGGGGTTGCTGGGACAGAGGGGGTGGAAGGGGAGAAAAAGATCAAGCGAGGTGCGGGGAGCGTCCAGGCAGTGGGGGGAACAATGACATGAAAGAGCCGAGCTGGAGATCATACACTGGACTGGCACATCTGAGGAGGCGCAAAATACCCTGACCTCTTCACACACACTTGCAAACACACCTCAGACGCACAAGCAGACCTACAGCGCATGCGTGGACACAAATACACACCCTCACACACACACACACACACAGAAAACCTCACACACACCAGAGGCTTTGAAACAAAGACAAGTCGGCTCCGACCAGAGCATCTACACCCAGCTATCATCACAGCCCCGCCTACGCTAGCTGACCTTTATGGCTTCTGTGGATGCAAAAACACAATAAACTACAAACAAAAGCGGGGAACACGCCGACTTCTTCAGCTTCATTTAATGTTTTTACTGTAAGCAGCAAAGAAAAAGTTACATTCCACGCTGAAAAGGCACTCGTGAAGGATGCTTTTGTTGAAGTGTCTGAAATGATTCACTGTCACCTCCTGAATCATAAAGCTGAGCGTGAATGTTCATGAAGAAGCTGGATGTTAAAAGCCCCTGAAACCACAGGAATCACTTTGATACGGCAGATCGAAATCCTCAAACCTTAAGAGTCTTAGATGAACTTCGCGATGCGCTAGCTGCTCCAGCAACAAAAGGGTGTTCCTGCTTTTCCACTTACAACCGTCACATGTGATTGGCTTTTCTGCTCAACTGTTTGACAACAAAGACGGTGACGCCACTTGTCCTTTACTGAGAAGCAATTAGCCTCTTTTTACTGTTTCCGTCTTCTCTGAAAGCAGAAAAGCAAGTGATGAAGACTTCAGCGCTATGAAAGCAACCTCACAATACCTCTGTTATCCAGGTAAGAGCTTTACAGCGTATTACTGTGAAAAAAATGTGTCTTTTGATACAGTACATGGAAACATGAGCCTTGAATTAAGATGCAAGGTTAAAGGAGGCTGTGGACGAGGCAGCAGCAGGATCGTGAAGATCCACGTGAGACCCTGAACTCTGGTGTTTGCTCGGCTTGGCTCGAGCAGCACATCTGAAAAAAGTGCCGAAAAATGGACAGAAAGAACATGTTGCTTCTGCAATGGTGCCAAGAGAAAAGTGCAAGGCAGGGAAGTGAGGAAATGGCTGGTCTATCGACCTCTGCCACATTCACAGATATATTTAAAGGGAAAGCACACTTGTCCTTATCTCTCCGTCCTCTCTATTTGGAATTTCCCCTGAAAGATAAAGTGAAAACACCAGCTTCCTGACAGACCGCGTGTCGCGTACATGACAACGAAAGCCTGCGTCGCTTTTCTCTTCCATAGTTTTCAAGTCTTCAGTCTGCAGGACAAATACTTGCTCTGAGTGACAACAGACATCTGCTTTGGTGGAGACGAAAGACAAAAGGACACACACTCATCCTCCCGCACAAGCGGTAACACAGCCGCAGACGAGGGTTATCATCTCACCCGATTACCTTCCTCCGATATTTCCCAGAATGCAACTTCAGCTGATTGTAGTCACAGCACAGAGTAATTGGCACTGCGCTGACCTGACACAGAGGAACCTCTGAGATACTCGATGATGAGGTGAAACAGGCTGTACAGCTACATGGTTCTGGACGGTAAGATGATCAGAAGTCAACTTTGACCTTTTTTAAAAAAAATAAAATAAAATGGTTGCAGAACCAAAGCAAAACAAAAATACAAGCAATATGATAGTCAAAAAAAAAACAAAAAAAACTGACATCACACTTCGTGACTTTGCTCAGAGCCACCTAGATCTGAAAATATGTTTTTTAATGTGTGCAGTGAGAGTCAGAACTGCTTTCTGCAAAACTATATGAGATCCTCGTCAAAGCAACTTTACACTGTTTCCTCGTCGTTACCTCCACCCAGTTTCACACATTCTGAAAGCGTAATGCGACCAGAGGCCTCAAGAGCAGCTCAGCCACAGGAGAGAGGTGTGGAGAGAAGTACAGATGCTGACTCTCTCCCCTTAAACCAGCTGTGGTGCACACAGCTGACAAGATGTGTTGGAAAAGAGAGCTTTTGTGTTCCATATCTGTGGCATTTTGACGAAAACGTTGCAACATTAATGTCAATAAGACCTCAGGAAGGTGCCAACTTTTGAAAATACATCCTCTTTAAACCACCCTTCAAGGCACAATATAGTATTTTTTATGTCATTGAATAAATCAGCGACCTGACGGGCGTGTGAACAGCAGCGGTATACTCACAAAGCCAGCACAGTGCTCACAGAACGTGGGCTTCACGTAGGTGGTCTCGGTGAAAGTGTGGATGAAGCCCATCTTGCAGTTTAACAGGGAGCTGGCCTTCATAAAGTAGTCTACCATCTCATCTCGACTGATCTTCCCGTCTCTGTGAGGGGAGACAAAGCCTGCTGAGCTCCAGACCACAGCCTTGTTCAAGCAATGAAACGCTTACGTGGACTACGTGGAGAAAAGTCTGGAGACGCTCACTGGTTCTTGTCCAGTTCCCCAAATTTACTGAGGTAAGGGAAGTTGTTCCTGATTGCTTCAAATTCATCCCTGGAGATGTGGCCATCACCATCTGTGTCGAAATTCTTGAAGACTGACTGTAGAAATAAATGAATGGATAAAATAAATCCTCCACATCACTCATTTGTGACACGTTTCAGGGACAGGAGCAACATCTGATGGTCACAAGATTTTAATAAACCTTCATAAACTGTTCACTCAGCAATGACAATAAGCCACAAAATGCTGTTATAGATGGACTTTGAGTAAAATCTTGTAGAACACTTGCTGAACTAGAACTAGCTGGTTGCTGTTCTGCTCTTTTACAAAATCACCAGCTGGGTGCTAAAACCTCATAGTTCCTTACTGTCCTAGTAGAACACTCTGCTCCCTGAATGCAGGTCTACTTGCTGTTCCAAGAGTCTGCAGGTCTAGAAAGGGTGGAAGAGCCTTCAGCTATCAGGCTCCTCTATTGTGGAAT
>JBAMYA010000010.1:10115571-10152096 GCA_037176975.1 Arrhamphus sclerolepis
GCTCAAGGTTTCTTCCCATGAGGGAGTTTTTTCTTGCCACTGATGGTGTTGCCATGTGCTCGGGGGTCAAGCTCTGGTTTCTTAAGCGCCTAGAGATGACTTGTCCTAAATAGGCGCTATATAAATAAATTGAATTGTATTAAAGGTTTCTAGCTACAACAAACCAATAGAACTTAAGCAGTTAAAAACTCAGGACTTAGCATAGCATCAGCATCAGTCATGCAAGTTCATTTCATGACTGTGCACTTTCCACTCAGACATTAACTTAGCACGCCTTTAGAAAATCCCAACACAAGTTTGTCGATACTAAAACAGGACGTAACCCATAGCAACTCCCTGTAGTCTTAATAGATCATCATTCTTAAGATTATAAACAGTTGTACATTTAATTGCCCAGAATATATGCTGTAGATCCGCAGCTGTTTATTCTAAAAATATCTCTGATGTTTTAAAAGGATTTAATAAGTCCATGTTTTGTTTTGTTTTTTCCAATGACCTTTCTAGCTCACACCATCATGGTATAAAATTATCACATGACCTCGCCATTTTGCTAGAGACAATTGAGTACTTCCATTGAGGACAATAATAGATAATAATTCATCGTCATCCTTCCAGTGGCTCACGGGTCCGAATGCCCTGCAGGTCACGGTTATCCCTGACAGAGAGGGGACTGGGGGTCACTCACCTCCACCATCTTCTCTATGTGTTTCTTGATGACTGTCGGGTCAGCATTGGGCTTCACCGATACAGCCCACTCATCGATCATGCTGGCCTTGGGTTCGGGTGCAGGAGCAGGGGTGGAGTTCTGCTGCACGACAAGAAACCAAACCAAGGGAATTTTTCAACAAACAAAAGTCTCCAGCGAACATTTCTGAGATGCATTTTTGGCTTTCTGATTCGTCCCATAAAATATTAATAGCACTGGTGGAAGAAGTCCACTTCCTGGAACAATTTTTCTTCAACAGTTTTACTATTTCTTATTTGCAGAATAGCTTGGACACATTTTTAGGACCCTTGTGTTGAACGGCTCTCTTGAGGTGGTCCTACAGTGTCTCTATGAGGTTACTGTGTTGGTTCTGACTGGGCCACTCCAAAAGTTGGTTGTTGTTGTTTTTTCTTTGTTTCTTTTGGCCATTCTCTGGTGAATTTACTTTAACGCCTAGCGTCATTATCCTGCCACATCACTCAATTTCTGCTAAAGCTGTCAGACAGCTACTCCACTTAGAAATGAATGTTTCTCCTCATTGATGAAAGCAGTGAAACAAGACCAAATTCTTCACGCTGCCATACTTGGCTTCTGAGATGAAGTTTAGATGTTGGTAAGGTTGTCATACACTGTGATGAGAAATCTTCCAGAACAATTTAGCCTCAAGTGTGCAGCAATGTGACTTACATACGAAGAAGACTGAAAAAACTGAAGAAGAGAGAAGTTTGGGCTTGTTGGAAATGTAACCCGAGTAATAAGCTGTTACCATTTCTCGACAGCTTGTCAAATTGTGGACTGATGGATGCTTAAATTCTTTGAGATTACTTCGTATCCCTTTCTGGCCTCGCACCAATCAAATACTCTTGATTGTAAACCATAACAGGTCTACTTTTTGTGAAGCATGGTTGAAACCAGCCGATGCTTCCTATGAACAGCGGAAATAAAATGTTCAAGTGTTTTATCAATCAAAGCAGCTCTAAAACACGTCCAAACTCACTTCATCAGTGTGCGAACTGCTGACTCCAGGTAGCTCTTGTTCAACTAATTACCTTGACTTCACTTCATGGATCATGAATCATAACTGTGAATTTTTAATGGGTGAATTAATTAAAGTCACAGGATATAATAACATGCTGACCTGCAGTCCGACCCTCTGACCACGCCAGGATTTAAGTCACCTCTGTAGAACATGGACTAACAATATATCAGTCATGATATAATAATGAGTACATACTGTGTAGCTCTTAGGTCTCCAGCTAGCGGAATATTACGACTCTTCCCTCTCTGTCTCTGTTTGGCTTAAAGGTTTTCTCACAGCAGGACAGTTTTTAATTTGACACCTTTTCTTAATTTTTGCTTGGGTGTCCCGCTCTTGGGTGCTCTGGGTCTCTGAAAAGCACCTAGAGACAGTTTGTATGGTAGCAGACGCTAAACAAGTACAGTAAAAGCTTGCATTACACTGTGTTTGTATTTAATTTTGACTTGCAATGAAGATTACATTGAATTTTATAGAGCATCAAAGCGGAAGACCAGTGATTTACAAAGGTCCTGTGGTTTTCTTATTTAACCTTGAAGTGCTGTTGAGGCCTTATGAAGTAACTGCAGAACAACTGCGGGACAAATCAGTGCTGTGTCCATCACATAAAGGCTGGACTTGAGTGGAATACAATAAGCTGACAGCCTGATATAGGAAAACCTTTATTTAAAAAAAAGCTATTTTGGGATAATTCAGGTTTACGCTTACTGCTGTCTTGCGGGGTTCCCTCTGGAGTGACATCTGGTAGATCTCCTCCTCTGTGTGGTACTGATCCAGAGATACCTGCACGGTAACAGAAAATCAGAGGAATCATGATCATATTTTTTAATTTTGTGGCAAACCACTGATGGATTCTCCTGTCGGTTCGACAGATGAGTAGGCAGACAGGTCAATTGCTGGAGTGGGTCCTCATGTGGAAATGAAGACCGATCTTCGATGCGCAGGCTCTATTTGGTTACTTAGGCTGACAAATACTTATTTCAGGTTGTCACATCTATGAACTTTAAAAACTAAGCAACACTGTTACTATCTTCTTTTTTAAATAATGTTTTCTTGGGGAGGTTTTATTTCAAGACACGCAATTTTAAATTTACATTAAATATAAACTCGTGGTGGCTCTTGTTGCCTAAAGTTGGGAAATATTACATTCATGAGCTGCTGCGCTTCACTTTCATGGATGTAACACTGCATCCTTTTGAAAGAGGTAGCGGTTGCAACCTCTTATTTACCACTTGCATTTCACACCTGGGTTACATGATGTCACCTGAACTGACAACCATTGTGCAGATGAAAGCTCAGGAAGTTAGGTAATGTTTTTGTTTGTTTGTTTTTTATGTGATTTATTTGAATGGGACAGTGTATATTATGAATGTACAACCTTGTCGCTAATATACTGGATTTAGCTAAATGCTAATTTCCATCCGTAGTCCCATATAACCAACAACACAAGATACAAACATTCATACAATGTCATACATAAAAATAAGATATAATAAAAAAACAAATGAAAAGTATAAATTTTCAGAGGCTACATCAAAATGCTAATTTCCTGAAAATGTTAACAAAACTATGTCACAAAAATAACTAAAGCACAGTAATGTGATCTCCAGTGATTTCTTTGATTTGTGAACAAAGTACTGTTTTTAAAGTTCAAGCAGATATAAAGAGGCTGGAAATGGAGGAAGAAATGTATTTTCTTTTTGCTCCAAAGTATTAAAGAAATAAAACGCCCACATAAGCTCGTACCTGCACTTATTTAAGTCAACAGAATTACATTTAGGCTTCAGTCCATATATTTGTTGTTTAAAGGAAACGAAGACACTAAAATAAGTCTAAAAGAAGCTTTTTTTTTAAACTAAACTATTTATTTATCTCAGCACAGCTTGCTCTCTGACAATTTGTTTGACATTTCCAGTGTCATCTTGCACTATATAAACAAACCTTGAATATTTTATCTGTGTTACAGTTTATGTATTTATCATTTCCAAATCCTTTTTATTTTACACTTTTGCTCTCACCGTAGGTACTTTATTAGGTGGTAAAGTATCAGTACTGTTGCGTTGCTTCGAGCCCCACTGACTGTGGGGTTTAATGCAAAGCAGTAAGTCCTCCAAACCTTGTGGTGCTCATGGTTCAAGGTTCTTTTTCAAAAACCTTAGTTTTTGAATTATAGTGATTTGTTCGGGACATAAAATCAGCTAGCCCACAGTTAGCAATTAGCCAGAATTAGCACTTAGCTAGCCTGCAGCAACAAATTAGCCATGGTTAGCATGCATTTAGTCCAAAATAGGTAAATAACCACAGTTATCCATAGTTAGCATGCAGAAACCTCGAGGTTAGCAATTAGCCACAATCTGCTCTTGGCTAACCCGTGGTTAGCATGTGGCTTAATTGAAATTAGGAATTAGGTACAGTAAGCTAAAGTTAGCATGCAAATAGTTTGCCATTAGCAATTGGCTACATTTAGCACTTGGCTAGCCTGCAGCAAGAAATCAGTTGCAGTTAGCATGCAGCTGGGCCCAAATATGTAAATAGGCACAAATAGCCACAGTTTGACCTGCAGTCTCATTGGTTCCGCCTCAAAATTTTCTAGTTCATTTATTGATTTTTTTTTTTTAAAGTGCTGGTTAAATGGTTCAAAACCAACTTTTCATGCATCATCATCCACTGCATCCACTGTTGGACTCCCATTGTTTTCCTCTCTTTCCTATTTTAATTGCAGTTCCTGTCTTTTATTGAGCTGAGGTGATTCAGGAGGAAGGGCAAAAGGCTTCTCTTCTCGTTTAACCCTTTGATTTAGTGGAGTCGCTGAAATGTCAGGGCAGAGGGAAGGTTCTAATTGTGATTTGAATTGTTATATTATAATTACTGAATAATGTGTGAATTCCGTACCCAAAATAAGGCAGTATTATTTAAATATATATTTATACGTGGCATGCAATGAGTTTTTTAAAAAAAAGGAGCAAGGCCTGGAGCAACATAACACTAACAACAACAGGCAGGCAGAGTAATTGATCTCTTGGGATTGTTTAAGCTCTCCCTCTGAAATCCAGGAAACATCTGCCAAAAATACCGACACACAAAAATAAACTCAGGACTGCTGAGGCGGTTGTGCAACAACAACAGCACAACAGCTCTCGAGCTGATTTGCAGATTGCAACAATGCACACATCAGTCCCATAAAGCATCCTCACGGTTCTGCCACTGAATATACACAATCTAAAACTCTCAGCTGTGTTAAAATGTGAACTCAGAACTCCTGGATTGTTACTGAATATTTTTTAATACAAACCAGCAAGTATAATTTGTCAATATCTAATCCCACAAATCAATTATTTAGATTTTAAGCCAGAATAAGTATTTAGAGTAGATTTTATGAATAAATAGCATGCTTTGGGGATTTTTTTTTTTTCTGGTACCTTTTTTTCTCATTTCTGCACCATATTTAAAAGCGGAAATGTTAGTTAAGACGGGAAAGTAGGAAAACTAATAAGAAAACAGTTACTGTGCACTCATTACATCATAGGTAAAAGGTGTTAAAAAAAAACAAAAAGAAGTCACAGTACTTCCATCTTTTTGTTTTTGCAAAGAGCTTTTCAGGCAGGTCTCCAAGCAAATGTTCTTCTCCTGTCATTGATTAAAACCCAGCAAAAAATAATCACCACATGACTTTGCACGGCTTGGATGTGATTACATCTTCTAGCATCCACCGATCAGAAAATGTTCTGTTCTGTGGCCTAACCAAAATCTCACCTCCTGTTCTGTTCAAACAAATTAAAGCTTTACACAATAGCATCCTGTAATTACACAGCCATACATTAACCGCAATTTCATACCAGCATTGATGTTTATTCAGCAGCAGAAATCTAAAATGACCACAGCACGACCCGTTGGTTTGACTACTGTATCAAACAGCTGATAATGCTTTGCTCACCTCGCAGAAACTTTGCTCAGTTCAGTTCAAAAATGTTTTATTACTCCCAGAAGGAAAATGAATTGTTGCAGTAGCTGTTCTTATTTAAGTTTTCTCAGTGAGTCATTAAAAATGCTTATTGCTGTGGGCAGGAAGGATCTCTTGAGTTGCGAACTGAAGTGTATTAGTGTTCCAAATTCATCTTCTGTGGGTTCAGTGCCTTCCCTCAAAAACACATACAGACTAATAGAAGCTAACAAACAGAAATAAAAAAAATATAATAGCAAGCATAAGCTGGGATAGTCTCCAGCAGACCCCCGTGACCCTGCACAGGAAATAGCGGGTATAGATAATGGGTGGATGGATTAGCAAGCATGGCAATGAGCAATCCAGGACAGCAAACATGTGGCCAAAGTTTTGTTATTCTTGATTTGTTTGAGCAAGTCAGATCTCACAGCGCTGCCAAGATTGAGGATCAAAGGAGCACTTTCACTGTAAAGTTGAGTTTTTTTTGTTGTTTTTTTTAATGCTTTGTGATTGTTGTCATTGCTTCATGTTCTCAGTTTTCTTTGGTTTACATACAAGTTTCATCTCTGGGGTTTGTACGCACGCAGGTTTACTTATTTATTTTTTGCTATCTGGTCTCTGGTCGTGAAACAGTGAAATCACGGCCGTGTCTCAAACAGGCTGTCTCTCATTTTGGCTTGTTTACCCAACTTAATTTCCATCTGGCTGAACAACAAATGCTTTCAAATGCTGTTGTACTTCAAAGAATGAAAAATAACTCACATCCCTGTTTATTGTAGTCATTCCACATTTAACGTACATTAATTCAAGTTAAAAATGTGTCTTGGTCTGAACATCTTTGTACTTGTCCACTCTTTATACTCACTGTAAGCAAGTTGAGCAGGTCTGTGTTAGCATCCACGCTAGGCGGTGTGTTCTGGATGAGTGCCAGCTCTTGAAGGATGGCATACAGCTGCTGGGTTTTCGCCAGGTTGACCCGCGTCTTCTCTTTGTCAGCCCAGTCTGGCAGTGCCACGTGCACGGCTATCAGGTCTTTGAGGTGCACGCCAAGAATGGGGAATCTGAAGCCGGAGCACTCGGAGAAGCGCTTGCGGTACTGGCTGTAGTTTCCACATGATGTCACCAGTTCAATTAAGCTGTTAAAAACCTGTAGTTCAGCAAATCCAAGGAAATGCAATTTATTTCAAGGGGCAGGATGGATTTAAGGGTTATCAAATAGAAAGCATGTCTGCAGAGAGAGTTGCTCAAGAGAATTTAAAACGCTGCTTGAAACTTTGCTCCAGATGGAGTTGCATAACTGAAGGCACACTTTAACTCCCTCCAACTGTTGTCTTCTACTTTCTTTCTAGGCATGTGGCTCAAATTCATCTTTCTAAAAAGATACTGTGTAGGAGTAATGGGCTCAGATGAGCAGCTCTCACAGAGGGGACGTGGACTGCTGAATCAAGGCTCAGTCACACGTGCAGGTCTACATGTTGCGTACACTGAATTTGCCCGGTAGTTTTTGAAATGCGTCAGTGACGGCTGAGAGGATGGAAGCGGGTACCGCACCTTGTTGGTCTCTGCACTGATGTGAGCCTGCGTGTCTTTGAGACGAGAGATCGAGCTGTTGCTGAGGCCGCCCACCACCGCCATCAGGGTATTGAAGTTCTGCAACTGCAGCAGCTTCTGTCAATGAAAAGAAATACAGCGGTGAGGGCGAATGAAAGTAGCCTATGAATGTGCGAATCACCGTCAAAAAAGAAGTTTGCCTAACAGGATTACAGGAGAGAGAAACAGGGATGGTGACTGAACGTGGAATCAGAGACAGACAGCAATTAAAAAGTTTAGACTTAGAAGTTTAGAGCTGGGGACGAGACACTGGAAAACCTCCACACAGCTCAGATGCATATTAAACAATGAATCCCACCTGAATATACTGTGAGTTCAATCTTTCCGTGTTAACGTTTGATTCATTTACACTGAATGGCACTCTGCAGGGCTCCACGCTGCCCTTCAGCCTGCAGGCATCTCACTGAAAATCGATGGGGTCGCAGCTGCATGGGAGGCCCGCCTCGGGGGATCATTTGATCCAGCTCAAACACCCTTTGGAATCAATTTGTAAAGCATTGTGGAAAGCAGCCCATTATTTGTAGAGAATGTGTTTGAGTTGCATCACACACATGGCCATCAGTGAGCCCTGGCAAAGGCTTTGTTGGTGAGTCTTTCCAGTGGGTATGGAACAAAAGGCGACGGTATATGACCGGGTTGAGGAATTTTTTTTAGGTTGTTTGTGAAAGACTGAGGGCATATCTGCAGCAAACATAAAATTAAATAAAGTGGAGCTGAGCTTTGCACTGTGAAAGAAATCAACATTTTTGATTTACGATCTTGGATGGCAGTCAAGAAAATGAACACGAGACATTTGTAAAGTGCACCCCACAGGAAGCTGTGATGGGGCACAACCAGTGCACCCTGAGGGAAGATTTAGAAATGTCAAGTGCTTTCAGACTACCTTCTGTGCTGCCTGAATACACGTGAAAGCAGCTTGAACATTATTTTTGTTCTGCATGCCCGTGCACCAAGCGACTTTTTAGTTCAGCTCAGATTGACGTATAGTGGATTAGAAACTTGCACTCAGAAACTAAACCACATATAAGTAAGAAGAACGCAGGTTTTGGAGCTAGATTTCAGTAAAAATGAATGCTCACATGCATCAGGTATTAGCAACCAGGATACCTGAGTTTGATACCTGCCTGAGAATCATTATTCTATTTTTTGGGCTTCATTATCCATTGGGTTAAAATGTGGTAATGGTTAGCAAAAGCTAACCTCACATTGAGTACACCATGTTAGTATGTTCTTGTGGCATTGGTCTTTGAGCTCTCTGAGAAAACTAAGAAAACTACTGAGAGGTTAAACAGATTAAAAAAACTTGTTCCATTTCCTTCAGCAAAACTGAACTGTGTGGTTCATTTAATTGAACAATTCAGGTGATTATCAGCAACCGTCCTGGACACCACGGTTTCAGACATTTGTGGAGTACTGGAACAAGTCAAAGTGATCGTGATCAAAGAGTGTGAAACACTTAGGAGAGCTGTTCTCGACTCCCTTAACAAGAGTCTTCTGAGTACTGGAGCACAGTTGGTCGCCCTGCAGAATAAATCATGGATGACTGATGTCTGTGCTGCAGACAGATATGATATTTAAAAAGGTGGGAGCAAATAAAAACTTGTTATGATAAAAATAATCCTTGAGCAGACTTGTAACGGGTATTGAGGACGCATTCACAGAAGCAGCACAGCCTATTAAGATAAAAAATTCCTGCGCTGGCTGCAGTTGACGAACGCTCCATCTCTACTGGAAATGAGTGAACTGTTGCATAGAGGAAAAACTCAGCCCATCTGGCAGACCAAAGTTAATGATAACATCACATGCAATCAGTTGGGATGAAGACCAGATGGCATTTAAAGGGATGTTTCTTTAAATAAAGTTTGACAGTCCTCAGAAAAGTGGTCAAAGAACCATATAAGGCAACAAAACAATAGTTCTCATTCATTGCACTTTTTTTTTCTTGGACTCTCTTGTGTCTTCCTTGGGAACATTTATCTCATTCTGTCAATCTTAACTTAGTGATTATCACGACTGCTTAACCACATCTTCTGGCTGCAGGGCACATTTACTCATATTTATTGTGTCAATGGCCTGGAGCTCCACTAGCAACCACAACTAGCCCAGCTCCATCATCTTCTCCAGACCTAGACTGGAGTGTTTAATTGCACTCTGGTTTCCACAATTCTGCAGGTCAACTAACACCATTTCTCTCATGGTTAGCACTGCAGCTAACACACCCTTCCTGTAGTTAGCATGCCAGCTACCTTTCCTCACACCAGAGCTGATAGTCACTGTGTTTGTTCAATGAAAATATTGAGAAAGAGCTCACACTTGCTTTGTTCTAGCAGCAATGACCTAGAACATGCCCAGTTTAATGAATAAAGCCTCTGCTTCCTCCAGGCGTTGTGTCCATTTCACAACAAGTGTCTCAGATGATGGCTAGCACGTTCAGGCTAGTTTGCCAGGAAATGACTCTTAACCCGCTCACGGGCAGGTCGCTGCCTGACAGTGGTGATAAGCAGTACACGGATGTGGCTGCTGAGTAACCTGCTGCAGCCAGCTGCAGTTCACAGCAGGACTCCATGAACCATGGCAGCTTCACCTGTGAAAGATGCACTGGAATTGGATTATACTCCCTGGAGCACCATAACGCATTTCATAATGTACTAAACTTTTAGAGTTTCTCTCGATCTGAAACAACTTAATTTGTTCAAACTGCCATTCAAGACCCGGACAAGACCAAGACAAGACCAAGACAAGTCCAAGCGGTTTTGGAAAAGTGACCAAGTCAGGCCATTACAAAGTTGTTCCCAGAAATGTGGGAGCGGCTGTCCTAGCAAATGTGAGACAGGGTTTGTAGGCATCTGCACAC
This sequence comes from Arrhamphus sclerolepis, assembly GCA_037176975.1. Classification (NCBI taxonomy): domain Eukaryota; kingdom Metazoa; phylum Chordata; class Actinopteri; order Beloniformes; family Hemiramphidae; genus Arrhamphus; species Arrhamphus sclerolepis. The sequence continues at coordinate 10,125,719 of JBAMYA010000010.1, forward strand.
TAGTATGCCCCTTCAACCCAAGGTGACCTGGCTGCTTCTCTAGAGCTATACGCTTCATATCAGTCCTGAAGGCTGTCCCATCAGGTTCAAAGGGTAAATGCTGGCCAGGTCACCAGTCCTCACAGTTGAAATAAAGTTAATAAGTAAATAAAATAATACTTTCTCACTCCCATGAAAGGGAGTACAGCGGGGAAAATAAGTGTTTCACACATCAGCATTTTATCAGTAAGGAGATTTCTAAGCCTATTGACACAAAAATTCCACCAGATGTTGCCATCAAGTCAAATATTGAATTCATACAAAGAAATCAGAACATTTAAGCATTCAAGTTGAGTCATAATAAATAAGGTGAAATGACACAGCAAATAAGTATTGAACGCATGAAGATAAAAAGGTACAAAATGGCATAGAAAACCATGTGTCAATAGGCCACTTAGAAATCCCCTTACTGATAAAATGCTGATGTGTCAAATACTTATTTCCCCGCTGTCTATAGAACGATTTTGAGCTGTTGCAGGTGAAAGATCACAACTGTAAAAGAATCATGGGGATAACTCCAAATTAACCTGCATCCTACAGTATGAATGGATGGACAACAACCGTCACACTGGTCTGCAAAAACAAACCCTACCAAATATAATTCAGTGTCTGAAATCCAACAACTCTGTCTACTTACTATCCAGTTCAACTGCAACTTCAAAGGATGTATTGATGGTGTATTAATTATCCTGCTCCAGTCCAAGAAAAATGAGAATCTCAAGACGGCCTCTTCTCTCTAACCACCACCAGGAACATTCAACGCTTTAGCTTTCTTTTCACGTCTTGTTTGTTTACTGTCAGCGCATATTAATGATGCACTTCTACATGCACCAGCATCTCTGCATACAGTCGTGGCCTACAATTTAAGAGTCAACGGACGATCTGCCCATCATACCCAAGATTAGGCAAATACAAATTGTGCAGTTTGAGATGTTATAATGTCATGCAACTGCAGAAATCTTGCAGGATGTACGAAGGATTTTGAGGATTTTGGAAAGAATTGTAATGTTATAATCTTCTTTCACATAAATTTACATTTTAATATAATATTTGAGAAAATTCAAAGCCCATGAGGTACAAATACCTTTGGGATAAACCAAGCAAAGAAGTGATTCTCTGTTTTCTCACAATTGCTGCTACCTTGGGGTTATTAATGTGCATAAGTCATTTCCCCCCTTTGCCTTCAGAACCCGTGCATCCAGAACTAAACAACTTTACTGAAGCAGGCCAAAAAGACAGACCTGTGCCACTCTGATGAAATGGGACATGACAGCGGCTCTCTGCGGGGCGGTGGGCTTGCTCAGCACCATCAGCTGGATCCACTGGGAAACGCTGTTAAAGAGCGTGATGAAACGCTCCAGGATGGGGTTATCCACTGTGCAGCCATGCATCACAAAGCTGTGGTAGTCCTGAAACTAAAAGGAGAAGTGGGGTATTACCAACTGAAAATACCACAATTCTAGTATATTTACTATAAATTTACTACAATGTGATGTGTTTATTTAATGGATTTTAATGGATATGAAATGATATGATATGATATGATATGAAATGATATGATATGATATGATATGATATGATATGATATGATATGATATGATATGATATGATATGATATGATATGATATGATAGTTTTGGGGGCAGTTCTGGCCTGTTTCTATCCTGTTGACTTCTCTGAGCTGACAGCATCAAGAGCTTCATCTAAACAAGCTACATGTCTCTTGGAGCCTATGCTAACAAGATTGTTCAAGGAGGTCTATCCCTTAATTCAAATGTCTATGCTGGATGCAATCAATCTGTGTGTGCCTCAGCCTTTTAAAGTCACTGTAATTAAACATCTGCCTGAAAACACTGGCCTTGACCCAGAACTGCTAGTTAAATACAATGTATGCAATTTTCTTTATTATTTGAACAAACTCGTATGACGTATGACATGATGACACCACTATCTGAGGTCATAATCTCCACATGGCCTCAGACAGTGAACTTGTGTCTGTACTGGTAGTTCTTAGTGCTCTATTAGACACAACTGATCACAGCATTCTTTCACAGAGGCTTGAACATGTTAATGGTCTTACAGCAAATCCACTAGCTTGGTTTAAGTCATATTTATCTGATAGACTTCAGTTTTTGTGCATGTAAATGAGTCTTCCTCATGCACGAGAGTTGATCCTCTCTCAGACTGATGCAGAAAAACTAATTCATGCATTTGTTACTTGAAGATTGGACTACTGCAATCCCTTGTTAGAAGCATGTCCTAAATTACGCTGAACAGCCCTGCAGCTAAGTTCTGCCGAGGATTAGCACAAAAAATCATATTTCTCCAATCTTCGAGTCCCTTCACTGGCTTCCTGTTAAATCCAGGATAGAATTTAAAAAAATATAATTCTTCTCCTTTCATATAAAGCCCTTTAGGGCCTGGTTCCTCCTTTCCTTGCAGAACTCGTAGCTTCATATGATCCAAAACAGATCACTTTGTTCTCAGACTGCAGGCTTGTTTGTGATTCCTAGTGTTTCTGAAAGTACAATGGCAGCCCGAGTCTTTGGTTATCATCTCTCATCTCTTTCGGAACCAGCTCCAAACTTATGTTTGGGATACAGACAAGCTCTCTACCTTTACAATTACATTCAAGACTTTCCTTCTTGATAAAACTTATAGTCATGACTGAACCATCTCTTTAGCGATGCTACCACAGGCCGACACTGCTGGGGGACTTCAAATGGTGCACTGACTTTTATCTATTGTGTTTTTCAACTTGAATTTAACTTTGTTCTTTTTTGTGCCTCATACATACATATTGATGGACTAATCTCTCTGTTTATTGGTCAAAGGTAGCGCACAAAAGTGAAAATTTAAGGCAATATGTTGGGTGCTTTTGTAAAGCTGTTTTTATTATTTGAATTTTGAATGAGGGAATTAACCAGATGAACTGAATACCCATGAATTGGATTATGCTGAAATATAATTGGACTGAATTTAATCGTACTCAATTGGAATGTATTCATCTGCTCTTCTGTTTAAACTGCCATGAGATGAAATAAATCAGTAGATGTGATACAACATGACCATTTATAAACGTTCCTCTGGCTGATGGTTGATCAACACAAAATCGTCATTTGTCAAATGCAGAAGGAAATAGCAAACCCCCACCTAAAGCCTCAGAAAGACAGTCAGATACCCTTAAAAAGCTACATAAAAAAACTGAAAAAACCTATCTTGAAATCTTGCGGTGGGGACTTCATAGATAATTTGAGGAATCAATGACTTGAGAAGTGAATGCAAATTAGGAGAAGTTAGCACAAGTGGATTGCAGAAGCTACTGTACTTGGTGTGTTTTGTTCTTGTTGCAGAGAAGGCAGATCTCACACAGCTTGTTTATGGCTATAATGGCACAAAATCAAAAATATTAAGTTTAGTTTCCTTGGAGACATTTTAGTATCCCATCCAAAATACCAACTACATGATTCTGCAGAAGTGCTTTGCCAATTTGATCGAAAAAGAAATGGGTTTCATAATTAAGCTAATAGACATGTATACCAACTGATAATGTTATATATTTATTTATTTATTTATGTGTACTCTCTCTGTACAGCTCTAATTGTATCTTGTGCATTAGCTTCAAGCTGTAATCTGTATTTGATCATCTTTGCCTCATTGCAGCTTGTGCTCAAACTGACCAGGATCTTGCAGAAGGATTTGTACTCCAAGTACGTCAGGTGTTCAGCCAGTTCACAGGAATCGAGGTGGTCGAACAGAAGGGACATTTTCCTCTTTTTGGACACAGATGGGACACGTTGAGTGACCTGTCGTTTCCATTTATATGATGGCCTGAAATGGGGCAAAACAGCAGTTTTCTGTTTGTGACACTTCTAGAACAACAAATGTTATGAAGGAGTAGCTTTTTAACTATGAATATAAGCAAGAAAGACACTAAACTGTGGTGTGTTCACTATGAAGTTAAGTACTTTGAATTATGTACCTAGAGTCCATTTTTACCTCAGCAAACTAAAGCTATTCACCTTTTTGGGAAGAATTTATTTTGGCAAAGGCTATTTCCAAGTCAAAAACCAACCACACACATTCACCTTTTTATCTAGTAGGAAAGCTGAGGTCACACAGAAATATTCTGCATGAAAAAACAACAAGTCAACTTTCATTGCACAGCTCTGTAATTCTGGCAATAAACAGGCAATAAAAGAGCATGCTACAAGCTGCAAATGAAGACTCAGTTACACTGTCAACGACACACACAGCATTTAGCAGCCAATTCACTCACACACTGTCCAGATCAATGAGCTGACTCTGCCTCTCATTGCCTTTGGTGGTCAGGAGGTCTTTATAGTCTTTGATCTGGTCTGCCAGGTCTGGGTTCAGATTGAACTCAGCGGGGAATTCAGAAATCCAGTACCTGGAAGAATGACCAAAGGGAAAAAGATACACTGATGATGACATGAACTGAGGGAACAAGAGGACTTTTTTACACAATAATGAAACTACTACCAACACTAGGGGCTTTTATATCTTTTATACTTCTGATAAAATTAAACTCTTAAAGAGATAATATTCTCTATATGTTAAGACGTTAATTTTAATGTTCACAAAAAGCAAAACAAAAACAGCTAATGGATCAGTGAAGACCAATTAAGAACAACAAGATGATGAAGAAAGAGAGCAAGATCAAAAAAAACCAGAAGGACAAAAATAAATGTCGGACAGACAAGGTCATTCATTACTTGATAAGGTGACATATTCTTGTCCGAAGCTCGGCTGAACAGCTGTCCTCTTGAGATCTGGTTCCCAAGTCAAGGTGTCACCTCATAAATGTGCTACTGCTCAACAAGTGCAACAGATTTGGCTTTTAAAAAGGATACTTCAGCACGAGCTTTTTAGCCATGTCAGTTGACGGAATGTACCAAGGGTGCATCATGAGGAACATCCGAACCAAGGAAACGTCCTTCAAAGTGCCATTCTCGTCTTGAAAAAAGACAATTGGACAATACTCATCATCAACAACATAAGCTTCAGGTTGCTTTCTGTTCGACAGTAGCTATTCGAGGTGATCTGCAGTGATTGCCACTAAAACGTAAAAAAATATAGATTTCAATAAAGGAAAATACCTGACATGCATTAGAATAAAAAACAAAACAAAACATATTTTCAAAATCCAAGAGGCAACACGGTGAAAGAAAATTAACAGGTTTAACAGCTTTATATTGTGTGGAGTGTGGAGCCTGAAAGTACACCAGACGCTAGAAAACTCCTTCCACATCCAGAGTCCCGCCTGTAAAATGAGGTAACGAACCGAAGGCTTGGATGCACGCTTCCACCAGCTCGTCCACTGTGGCAGACTGCTCCGATAATATGGACTCCATCGTCCTCTTCTTCCTTTTTCACTCACTGAAGTTCGACAATCACTGAAAAGGAGAAAAGATGGGGGGAGGTGAGTAAATTAGAAGAAAATACAAAGGAGTGATCAACAACGCCTGCTGCTGGATGTCTGGAGTCGTCACTGGAACGTTTACACATTTATGATGGAATTTATGGGGACATCTGAGTGGTGAATCAGAGAGCTGGTGAAGACTTGAAACTGTTGACTACTCATGCCTGCACGGTACAAAAAACAGCTGATTTGGACCCTTTATGGAAATTATGTATTAGATAATATAAGTTATCTGACGTGCGAACAAGGGTAACAATTTTAGGAGAGCCAGGATACAATCAAACAGTATTTCCATTATGAGAGAAGAAGTGGAGGTGATGGATGAGTATAAATGCTTCAGTGTTTGCCTGGAAAACAGACTGGACTGGAAACACAATAGTCTGAAGCTGCGTACAAGAAAGGACAGAGCAGACTTTCCTTCTTAAGGAAGCGTAGGTCCGTCAGTGCTTGCAGTGAGATGTTGTATCTTCTATCAGTCTGTTGTGGAGAGATCAAACTCATCTGCAGCCAGCTGTTGGTGCAGCAGCATCAGAGCCAGTGACTCAAAGAAACCCAAAAACTAAAAAGAAGACTGGCTCTGTTCTGGGTACTGTTTTGGAACCTCCGGAGCTGATTATGCAAAGGAGGACACGTTAAAAAAGGCATGACTGAAATCACTGTATGGGCTCCGGATCACATGTGGAAATCAATGTCTAAGAACACAGCTGACCGAACAAACAAACAAATGCAGGGTAAAGCCTGACTGAGCTAAGAAGAAGCCATATGTGAGCAAGATCCAGAAATGCCACCATCTTCTTTGGGCTGAAGCTCATTTGAAATGTACCAAGGCAACAGAGAAACCTGTCAAGTGGTCAAATAAATCAGCGTTACAAATTTTATTTATAATATGCCAACGCACAATGAGAAGGGAAGTAGATGGTGACGAGAAAACATAATCAATGATGCTGCAGTGTAGCAATGACGAAATACTTACTGAACCGAGACGTTCAGCTGTGCTTTTTCTTGCTGCAGTTTGCTGTGCTCTCTACTTATATTCTGATTCCCTTTCTTGCGCAAATATGGATGGAAAGATCTGAGGTTATTTACAGGAAATGTTAAACATGTATTGCTGATAGCATGCTGATATTTTGGGAGTGGGTGTGTCTGACCAGAAACAGGAGTTATGTGCATTCATGAGCTATTAGCTGGATGGGCGAGCCTCCAGGAATTCACCCAATCAAAAACATTCATTTTCAGTATGAGCCTCTTCTGGAGTTATGCTGTGTGCAAAGCTACTCTAGGAGTAATAGAATGTCTGAAAAGGAGGACAATATGGCCATTTTAAAGCCTTACAGACCATTGCACTTGGTATGCTTGAGTTAAATGACCTGCTTCATCTTCCCCTTGACTCAAACTTTGGCATGTTCTCATCTTCAAAAACATTCTAGGTATTGTTCTAACTTATCTTCAGACAAACATCCTTCCAAGGAAGTACGGGAAATTACTGTCTTCAATAATTCTTCACAATAAATTCTATCTAATATCTAATATCTATCTCTAATGCCCACAATGTGGAATTTAAATGAGCTGCAATGCAAACCTGATTTTAAAGGACCTGTTTGCAGTACCTGTGGTAACTCGTAATTAAATTTTCATGGGTCTTATTTTTCTAATGATGAATTAATTCTTCCTCATGCTATTTATCTGAAAACGTGTTTTGTGCATGCTACGTGTGCGGTTCCGACTGACACGACCTGCTGCCTATCTTAGGCTGCAACACTTTTGAAAAATAAAGGATGACATTGAGAGCAAATTCCTTGAAGCTACATGTGGTAAACATGAAGCTGTGCATTTGTTTTGTCCAAAACCACAAGCTGGTATTTCTCTCTTGATTTAATTAGTTCACGGACAGGGAACCATGACAACCACAGGTTTTTTTCGCTGTAATCCATATGCTTTAGTAATGTCTGGTGCGGGTGCATTGCACAACATAGAAACAGCTGCTTTGGTTCATTGCTGATAAGTGGGATAGTTATGCTTGAGTGACAAAGTTGAGTTACTAAATCGACAACATCACACCCCGCTGCTGCATGTCAGAACTAATCCTGAACGCTGCTGTTCAGTGAGCCCGAGCGCGAGTGATGAGTATGTGTATGTATCTATTGTGCCCGACACAATGAAGGATTTTACCGCACTGTCTCTGCTGCAACACGGTGGGTGGACACACTCAATTACAGGCTTCACAAGCTGTCGCAGCCACGCTCATTTGTGTGAGGACGGAGGAAAGAGAAAACATAGAGAAATGAGAAAGAAGCACCGTCTCAAGCCTTGACTCTACCTAGATTATTAGAGTGAGACAGAGAGAGAGAGAGAGAGAGAGAGAGAGAGAGGGTGAAAGTCACAGGTGATGATGAAATAACAAAATCAAATGAGTGAAATTAAAACACACAAAACCTTTATGGTCCTAGGATGGTGAGATGAAGACTAACTGAATGGTAAACAAGAACTAAAAACAATACTCTGCTGCTATATATAGACATGGAAGCACCACAGGAAGTTGAGCATCTTTTTCACTTCTACTAGTTGACGTCTGTTCAGAACAGACTGTCCTCGAGAGCCAAAGGACGATGTAAAACTACTGTCCACACAGGTCTCCATTTCACGTTGCAACCTTCCCCCTCCCCGGGTTGCCAGCTTTGCAGGGACAGCTAGTTTGGCAATGCGCCTGTTTCGATGATGATACCATCTTGCCATTCCATGTGAACGCACCATTCATCATCCCACTGACAGGAACGCTTTGTTGCAACCCACTAATCAATTCTCTGTGAGCCTTCAGGAGAATTCAGACTGATTTATAACGAGGTCCCTCATTCTAGCTTGTACCCCCCCGCCCCCATGCATAGTTTCATTTTTGATTCTGTCTCTATAGCTGTGAAGCAGTTTATTGAGCGAACGCTGCACACACTGGGAGAGCTTTGGAGTTATCCTGGTTGCCTGGTGATGACAACCCAGGGTCATCGATCAGGCAGATTAAAGGGTGAGATGGGGCACAGTCGGGATAAAGGGAAGTTGACAGATGCCTGGTCAGTCTTGGCCAACCAAATCTGGACTTTGTTGTTGGTTTTCTATGCAAAAAGAAATTTCACAAATTCTGGATGGACACAAAGTGACACCTTCAATCTACAGCGTTTGGCATCTGCTCTGTTAAAGCCTCTGAACAACAGGAAATCCACTTTCTGTATTCTCATCATGTAGACCCATAGTACCCATAGTAATAATAATAATAATCCATCCACCCATCCATTTACTTCCTCTTATCCTAATTCAAGGAGCCAGCAGCCCTCCCAGACCTCCCTCTTCCTGGCCACCTCCTCTATCTCCTCCAGGAGAATACCAAGGAGATCCCAAGACATCCAAGAGACCTAAACTCTCCATTGTGTCCTGGGTCTGCCCCAGGCCTTCTGCCCAGTTATGCCTGATACACCTCCCTAGGGAGGCGTCCAGGAAGCATCCGAACCTGATGCCTGAACCATCTCAACTGAGGGCTTTCGATGTGGACGAGAAGTCTCCCCAGTACGACTGAGCTTCTCAGCCTGGTACTAAGAGTCCGGCCATCCTAAATAGGAAAGTCATTTCAGGCACGTATCTCTGATCTCATTCTTTCTTTTAGTCACTCGCCACAGTTCATGAGTGTAAATCAACCAGTTTTGCCTTTTGGCTCAGCAGAACAATAAAGACTGTATATTACTGCAGACGCTGCCTCGACCCACCTGTCCATCTCGTCCCAGACCAGAAGAGGGCATGATATCCTTTTCTGACTGGGAACCATGGTCTCACATTTGGACGTGCTGATTCTCATCCCTGCTGCTTCACACTCAGTTGTGAGCCACTTTCAGCGAGAGCTAATGGTTTGATGAATGGTTTGATAAAAGCAGAGAGACAGTCCTGGGCTCACCGAAGCAGGACCCCTCCACTCCTCAGCTGCACCTAGAAATTCTGCCCATAGAAGTTATTGAACAGAATCGGTGCCAAAGGGCAGCCATGATGGAGTCCTACTGGAAATAAACCAACCTTACTATCAGTGGACCAAACTCTCACTCGGTTTGTAGAGGGAGGACAAATCAGACCAAATATCCTGAAGCAACACCCCCAGTACCCCATAGTCCTGGAGCACCCCACCACCACCCCCACCCTGCACATCACCGAAAAGAGAGAAAAGGCAAAAGAAGTTCAAAAAATGTTTCATTCCATATAAAACTTAGAAGGATCCCCTCCAAAACCAAAAAACAACACACCAGTCCACTTCAAACCTAACAGCAAGCTCAGACAGAGTCTGGCTCACCCCAAGGGCAGGAACCCATCGGAAACTGAGCAGCTTTGTGTATGCAGAGCAAAGAGGGCAAAGACCTTTCCAACGCAGAAACTAAACAACAACCCCACAAGAACATGGTGCACCGCTCAGCACATCTGCTCGATTCAGCGGTCCACCTGCATCGTAAGGATAAGGGACGCTCGTCTGAGGACGATAATGTTCACATTTTTCAACAGAATAAAACTATGAATCAATACTGGAAAAGAAAAAAGAAATTATGCAACATTCCAAGTTTTGCCTCCACATAAACATCAAAATCTGCATGTGATCAACTTTACTAGTGCGGATAATGGTTTTCCTTTCGTTAAAGCCATTGACTGTAAATACTGGATGAGCATGACCCATGGGTTCGTACAGAGAGCCTTTGGTGCCCATTTTTCCTCAAACTTCAGTGCACCATGTTGCAAAGAGGTGGGACAAAGCTGTCAAAGCTAATGGCAGCGCTAATGGCTAGCTGTCAGTAAACCACATCAAAAGACATCCAGGCAGCTGATTGGTCAGTTTTACTGCCTAACACATATTTCTCTGGTGTGGTACCCCCACCACCACCGTACAATTGTCATGGATGTAACCACAGACTAAAAGAACACAAACAAACAACTTTTGTACCAGGCTGCAAACATGCTTAATTCAGATTTGCTCTATTTTGGAGCCAGCACCTAGTGGTCAGTCGAGGAACTGCAACACAATGTACTTCATGAATGAGCTTCAACCAGGAAGTAGCATGGCTGCGCATTGGTCAAACCCTGCATCTCAAAAGCCTGATGGAAGCAAAATGCCAGCTGTGTCTTGTTTTACTGATGTGCTGCAACAATAAGAAAAACAGCCTATATGAGCAAACCCAAACATACATCATCTCACCCTTCTGCCCTTAAATAACTAAAAACACATACAAACACCACTTTTTCATATCATATGCACATGGCTGTTATCTCCTGTCCAACAGCCTCTAGTTAGCTCAGGAAGTTGTACTATGGGTGATGGGGCAGATATAGTCCTCCAGGGGGGCTGTCAGAGAGGCTGCTGACAGGCTCTATTTACAGACTACTGGGTACTGAGAGCAGGAAGAGAAACATTTCCTTTTCCCTGGACACACAGAAAGCCACGTTGGTGGGGGGGCACCGGCTGTAAAGAGAGATTAGCAGCTACAGTTGTTCCTCAGGGAGGGAAGGGGTTGAAACAGGGAAGAGAAGAGGAATGTGAAAATGCGAGATAAAAGGAGACTGAGAGGCAGATAGAATCTGCAGCTTCAGATCAGTCACATATGCTGAATTATTCTAGTCTAAAAAGGAGCAGAATTACACAGAGAGGCTAATGATAGATGGAAAACAATATAAGACATTAAAACTATTCAGACTTGATCAGTTAAGTCCATTAAATAAAGGGAAGCAGTGCTGGTATGAACGGATGGAAGCAGCACATTTTCGATGATTATGATAACAACGAAAGGAAATGAAAGATAATGTTTCGACATGCTTGTCTGAGAACTGACAGCTGCTGAGTGTAGTGTTTTATAAAGCTCTCCTAAAACAAAAGTCAGACATCCTGTTCCATATGCTCTCATCTGTCACATCTTAAATTTCTGACTCCCAACGAGAAGTGCTGAAGCGTGAGACATAAAGAGCATTTGCGTTTCCCAGCCCCTCAAACACAACAATGCATCATTGTGTCACACTGTCGTTGCTTCTTTGTCTTCTGGTGCTTCCTGCTCAAACGTATTTTCCTTCTAACAGATGTGCGCTTTCTTCAATAACAAATACCGGAAGGGCGTGTTGGCATTTGAAACATGAGGGGTGTGCACCTTTTGAAAAACTCCACTTCAACAACTTCAGTTTTCTAAGTTTTCACTCCAGTTTCATCAACAACGGTTCACTTCACAGCCGTCTGTTGGGACCTCACTCCACAACGTCCCTCCAACCTCTCGCTACGCGTTGACTGACGCATCGAGGCAGATGGCGTGTTTCTTAACAGAGTAAAAGTGATCGTGTTTCACAACAGCACGTTGGGGTTTGACCCTCAGTCAACACCCAGTTGTTTATTAATTTTCGGAGCACGCCTCAGTCGGGGTTCACGCTGAAGTTCAGAATCTCACATCCTGCTGCAGCAAACATTTCTCTGGCTTTGGCAAATTCAAAAATTCAACAAAACACACTTTTTGAAATGTTGCGACTGACATTTTGGATTGTGGGTTTAAAAGAAAAAGTTTTTTGTTTCTAATGTGCGGCTGCAGCAAGGACATGACGATCTGCCCTCACATGAAACCTGTTGTAGGAAAACTGAGCCAAAAGTGAGCAATCAGCTGAAATCCTAGTTTAAACCTTTCTGATCATTCTGAAAAATCAGAGCAGAGCGTAAATAAAGTCCCATGACAAGCAAAGTTAAATCCTTTAATTTTAACCTCTGAAGACTGCTTTGCTGCTTGAACAGTGTTCGTGCGTTTCACTTCCTCCTGTGTGTCAGTCAGGCTCACCGAGCTGAAAAGTGGTTTTGCACAACAGTTATTCTGAACTCACTCTTACTGTGTGAATGCTGGGAGTTTCACATTCACCCCGCCAGCCTCTTCATTCCCCTCACAAGCTTTTTAACAGCCACACATACTTCCTGTTTATGTATGTTGTTGTGTTTATGTGGTTGCAGATCCCTCTACTTAGTGAACCCGTACTGATCATGCAGATGTGGATTCCTGAAAGGCCGAGCGGCTAACAGGCTGCCCAGAAGGCTGCTTATGATGACAAAGGCAGAGGAATTCTGAGCGTGAACGCCTCACACCTGTAGCACAGAACGATGCAGTTTACATCATTTGTACTTTGCTGCGTTGGAGATTACTTCAAGATACTGCACCACAGGAAGTAGTTTCGATATGTCCACCTCCCTGCTTCATTCACAGTTCTGGTTTACCTTGGTTGAATTAAACCCACAGCTGAGGATTACGACCTCAAATCAGTATCACGATTGACTGAGCACCAGTTACGAGTGCGAACAACGTTTTTTTCCCCACAAATTCCCTCAACTATCAAAACTCAGGTGTTTCTTTTTTTTTTTCCTATGAAAAAGTACACATGTTTGTGATTTTAAGATAACTGTTGTACATGAATGCAGAGCGGGCAGTCAATTACAGGATTAAAGATATGGGCAAGATTGCATCGGTAATCAGTTCTGGATGCTGGTTTCATTTCATTTTCGATTAATTACCCGGCCCTATCATCAGGTCTAACTCTCCTCCCCTCCTCAAACTCCCCCACGTGAAAGGTGAGGGTAGCTTAAACACATATGTTGGTGAATACTCACACAGAGGAGGATTAGACGTGACTGGGAATACATTTGTGCAGATTACAAGTGACCCACTTCACGTAAGGAAATGTGACAAAATGGTCCTTTAATGTTAGAATTTCAGAATCGCTGCTTCTCTGCCAAGCAAGTGGGAGTCAAACAAATCTGATTCCAGTTCTGCCCACGCTGTGTGCCTGCAAACTCTGCTTTTCTGGTCTCAAAATGTTTTGAAAACCACTCCAAGCAGGCTACTGGAAAAGGCTTGGAAGCTCAGGCGATGTGAGTGCACGCGGCTGGACTGTGGTGGCGGGACTGCGCAGAAACAGAGCTGAATGAAATCAGCTGGTACCATCAGAATGTGCATGAACATGTTCATCGCAGTGATGGCCAGCATCCAGCCGAGATTCACGTCTGAGCTGCTGCTCCTTCTCTGTTCTCCAGGGACACTGTTGGACTCTTGAAACCCTTGGAGCTAAGCCCAGCCCAGAAATTTCTTTTTTTTTTTTACATGACGTGGTGTGAGACAGATGTTGCTTTTATGAAACACAGAAACTGACACATAACCTACTATGTTTCTAGCTAAACACATGACAAGAATAAATCTGTGTTTTTGTTTTTTTTGTTTTATATTTCCTCTAATTTGGCACTTTTTAACCCCCCCACCCCCACCATCCCCCGTCAAAGTGATGCTAAACATGGAGGGTGGATTCTCCAGAAGACAGAATGAACTATGATGGCAGGAGAGACAATATAGGCAGAACAGAGATGCAGACGATGTCTTTGTTTACCTTCTTATTCCTATGTTGGGCCATCTAACCCCACTCTCAGGGGTACTCCATGGACAGTTGGCAGTCCTCTTTATTAATCATTTTTACAGAACTCTGCAGCAAGTCAAGCGCCTCTTCAGCCGTCAGTGGGGACATAAGATCGCGATGACTTTGGGGTAAACGATGATCAAATAAGTTCAGCATGTAATAAAACTGACTTTTTTTGCATGTGTGTGTGTGAGTGTGTGTGCTTTGCTGACATATCTGTGTGAACAGGCGCTGCACATAATGCTTGATGGCTACTTCATTTGCATTCTCTGACACTGACGTTGGCCTGCATGAACAAGTGCATAAAAGCCGGCTTGTTCTGATATTCAAAACAGGAGCGTCAGCTGAACCCAAAACACCAAAGGGACTTTTCTGCCTTCCTGAAGGAAGAGAAAAGCTGCACAACTGCTCTGATTTTTTCAAATGTCCACGCAAGCAGCCAACTCAAATCCCCCTGCTCCTCCACTTGAACATGGGTGGATAATGCTGGGGTGAAGCTGGCATTTAGACATGCTTCCTAATCCCTGCTGCTCCGAGGGAGGGGAGTTGGAGAAAATCACCTTAAATCACCAAAGTTAAGAAAGCTGCAGCCTGCAGAAGAAAACAGGGAACTGATTGAAGTAAGATAACTCTGACCTGGCGTGTTTAATTCAGAAGCCAAGACTGGATAACGAAAAGCAGGCTTAGAGGGTTATTTTGTGAATCTTTGTAGTGAGTTGGAGCATAAATGAGTGAAAGCTGCACAAGCTTCTGCTGTGGAAGATGCAGGTTTTACATGAGTTTTCGCTCTTAAAGGTATAAACTTTGCATGTGATCCAAAGACCTTTAACCATCACTGTTGCACCAGTCAAAGCAGGATAAAAATGCTGCACCTCCATCAGTCTAATTTTAGGAATAGGCCATCCTCCTCTACTCTGCTGTCTAATCTGCTGCCCTCCTGAAAATGAATGTGCACAGAGCCATTAATTCTATTTCTGGATTCAAACCACCATGAGCCAGGTATCAATGTCTCATCATTGCAGCTACAACACCTGAGCTTCAGGTTATTGTTGTGTGGACCCTAACAGTATCCATAAGGGTAATGTATTCATGCAATCACATCTCTATGCGGCTGCCAAGTCCTTTGGCCGTCTATGAGCTTGTTAACGAAGGTGAGCTCCATGGATGGCACCATCTGTGACACTGCAACAAGTACATTCATCTGACAGCTGTTGGATGCAACCCTTTGTCATTCTCATACCTGAAAAGCACATCCATGACTCCCTCCTGAATCAATCCCCAAGACTGATACTGTAGTTGATGATGGAGCAACAGGACAAATTCTTGCACGAGCTTGCTGTTGCAGTGCAGCAGTTAACAATGACACTGACGTGAATAGCGGAGGGATCACACACTCAACCTCAAATACTGTTTCAGTGTAAATCCCTTGGCCTGGGACCGGCCATGTGTTTAAACATTCACATAAGCTCAACTGGTGTCATGAATGCTTACCTTTAGAGTTTGAAGGGTCCCATGTTCCAGGAGACTGCAGAGATAACAGTTGTGGAGCAAGCTCAAAAATAAAAAGTCTTACATCACGGCGTCGCCTGCAACTCAGTCTGTTCAACCACCAAGTAGGCTATAGGATCTTGCGGTGAGAAGCGGTAGAGAACAGCAGAATCCCTGAGAACACAACAGCGAGTTTTTCACTCTGATCTTTCTTCGAAGTTGATACGGATGCTCTGAACGGGCCGTGCAAATATTTCTAGTCTAAAAAGCCCAGTGCGCGCTGAAGTCGACTCCTGAGGCACTCGGAAAACAAGTAGTGGATGTGTGCTGATGTGCAGCTGAGCTCAGTCATCTGGTCGCAGCTGGAGCGCGTGCCAGCCCCTTCTTCTCACGCTCCAGCTGTGTGACTCACTGAACACACTGCGGAGCGGCAGTCCCGCCTATCGGCGGTGTGACAGCAGCACCACTGCTGTTCACGGCCACATGCGTGTTGCAGGAGCGTCCACGCTGCACGCTAACACAGCACTTTATCATCTGCTGGCTTCTCTGCGGTAAATGCGCTCCGATACTTTCGTGTTGCATTCAAATACGCCTCTTCTAGTCTGCATGCTGTTGGCGGGAATCTACAAAAACCTTTATGTTTCCTTCAGAGGCAGCCTGCTGCAGTGGTTAAAATGGGAAATAGTTCTTTTTTATTTAGGCCTACTGCTTTATTATTATTGTCATTATCGTTATTATTATTAGTCGTAGTAGTAATAGTAGTAGTAGTAGGCTATAATTACTTTATTGTGTAATGCCACCCGGTTACACCACAGAGTTGTGACCCTGAACATTTTTACAGAATATAGGCCTTGTTTGTTTTGTTTTGTTTTTTTGTTTGTTAGTTTGTTTTTTGTTGTTTTACGTCATCTACATTGCCTTGACATATTAAGCATGAATAGGCCTACAGTGCATGCACTTAATTAAACTCTTAAACGGTTTTTCTTACTGCCGCTCCTTTTTTCATTTCGGAAATGTAGGCTACATTTGAAAAAAATACAACTGTATGTTTTCGTGGGGGTGGGGGCAATGTGGTATTTATTTTCCAATTTTAAATTTGAAGTCAGTGGTTATTACTATTCAGAAGTGCCCCATTTGCCAAACTGTGCTGTTCATTTCCAGACAGGTTGAGATTATTTCCGACAGCAGTGAACGCAGCATGTGATAATACTGCCCCTAAGTGCTTCCCTACCAGGAAGACGCAGTGTCTGAAGTCCAAATAGGTGCGTTTCATCAATTTTACATTGGGACAAAGTCAGTTTTATTGATTTGGTTTGATCGTAAGCGTATTCTCCTTAGCTACAGCGGTCTCTGTGATGTGTACTTCTGTAGTTGTCATTGACCAGTAACGTCATTATTTCTCTGTATTGTGTTCACGTCTATGATAAAATAAGCATTTGCTTCTGCCTATTCCTCTTTTGTTGTTGTGAATTTTGATTTGTGTGCTTTCTCTTCATCTTCTATAGTTTTTATTATTTACCAAAAATAAACAGTTACTTACTAAATATTGTAGATACTATTTATGTGGCGTTATTTATTTTCCTGACTGTCTGAAACTTTGTTTAATGATCATTAATAGTTTTCAAGCCCTATTAGTATGATGTTGAAACTTTAGAAACAGATCAGATGGTGAAATCCTTTCTCAACAGCTGAATTCCCTTTCTTGCATCTCTCTAAATGCAGAAACGGAGCTGGGATGGGGTGAGGTGGGGTGGGGTGAGGTGAGGTGGGTGTTGGCTGTCTCTTCCTTGGCAACAACTGTTGCATGTTTTTTTTTCCCAGAATGGAGGTGGCTGATTTACTGGAGGACTGTCTCACTGCAGCAACAGTAGCAGCAGCAAACCAGTCCAGCAGCGACACTGAAGCACTGCGGCTCAACTACTGCAGCTGCAGAGGTCAGACACATGAGGGCGCTGTTTGGTCGCTTTACATTTGGACGGAGATAACAGATTTGCACTTTCACGTGAAATCAGGTGGTGGATGTCCAGTAACACCTGATCGTGGTTTGAATTTGACCATGTTTCCTTTTCTTTAAAGTCTATGAAACAAAGACAGGTATTTATTTAAAAGTAAAATAAAATAAAGAAGAACGATTACCTTTTGCAGTTCTGATCCAATTCAGATTTATATGTGTCTGTATATATGATAACCAGAGGTGGGACCAAGTCATTGTTTTTGTCTAGTCTTTGTCCTCAAGGTCTGAGTCAAGTCTTGAGTCAACACAGGCAAGTCTCAAGTCAAGTCCCAAGTCAGAAACCACCTTCCATTCTTAGTTCCATCTCAGTCTGTGATCCTAGATATTTTGTTGTTGCTGTTAAATACTTTATAGTCCTTGTACCCAAATGAAATATCAAGGTTTTTCAAGGCAACAGGCTCAAGTCCAAGTGAAGTCACAAGTCAGTGATGTAAAAGTTTAAGTCTAGTGGCAAGTCTTTTTACCTTTTTGTCAAGTCAGGTGTAAAGTCATCAGATCAGTGACTCCAGTCCAAACCTCTGATGAAAACTGATAGCGATTCAGATGTCAAAGGGGAGTTGCTAATGTTGCTTTCAAATTGATATCCAATCAGTCCTGATCAGTCACATCGCTACAGATGATCTTTGCATCATTACTGAGTTTATGTGGATTAAAGAAGTTCCCACTTTTACTCCCTGCAGATGCGCTGTGTGCAGAGTTGGTGTCTCTGCTGCAGGACGCCGTGGAGATGAGGTGGCCCTTTGTGCCTGAGAGGTGGCAGTATAAGCAGTCACTCAGTCCCCATGACAAAACCAACCTCAGTGACCTCATCAGCAAGCACTTACCCCAGCTGTTGGTAATGAAGTTCACTGCGTGTCGTCATGTTGAATATTTAAAGGAAAGAGCAAAACCATTAGCTTCTTTCAATCTGTTGTGTTTACTGTGTTTCCAGGCTTTTCTAAAGGCCTCCATCCAGGTTCAGGAGGTACACTCAGCATTGGCGGTGGTCTTCTTGGTGGACCGGTTCCTGTACTGGACTGATGAGTCCAGCTGGCTGCTGAAAATCACCAAGTTGCTACACCGACTCCACCCTGACAGCCCAATAGCCCCCCAGTTGGTCATACGGCAGGCGAGGGTCTACCTTAACTCTGGTATATAATTATTTTGTGTATGTGTGTGTTGGGGGGGGGATTATAAATATTATAAATATTGATTATTGATTTTAGTCCCACATAGGTAGATAAACACAAATATTTTCCTACTCTCCACAGGAAAACTGCAGAAAGCAGAGTACATCCTGAGTAGTTTGATTAACAACTGTGGTGCAACAGGTAGTTTTCCGCATTAAATGCCTTTGATAATTATCTAAAATGTAATTATCAGCCCAGTGAAATGGCACACGCTTCTCTTTGACCCCCAGGCTGCTGGCTCTACCACTCTGACAGTGACAGGACTCTTGTGCAGGCTGTTAGCGTCCAAGTGCGTGGGATGGTTTTGCAGAAGCTCGGTAAGACTATTTTTTGCTCACTGCGGTTCTGTTTTGTCACTTTTTCACCATTTTCCTTCTCTGTTTCAGGCCTTTGGCGTGAGGCCGCTGAGCTGATCTGGGCTTCTCTGGTTGGGTACTACTCACTTCCCCAACCTGACAAAAAGGTAGCACAATTAATAACCATTCTGTAGGCGCTTGTCACAGCTGACACATGGTTGGGAACTTGATCAGCCAGGTCTACACATTGTACCCATCAGACTTGGCTTTGAATTTCTGTATTTCTTCTAGGGCATTGGAACCTCTCTGGGCATACTGGCCAACATACTGGTGTCCATGAATGACGAAGACTTCCTTGCTTTTAGGACTAATCCAGATATTAATTTTGTATGTATAAATGACATATCAGTTCTCTATTTATTGTACATCTGCTTGATGTACAGTAAATATGTAAATGATGTACAGTTTTGCATTAGTGTCTTTTAGTTTGTTTGTTTGTTTGTTTTAGACGCATTTACTTGGGGATGGGACTCATCGTCTTCTCTCAGCCGCGCAGGCAGCTAAGATGGCTGTGATATACAGTCAGTACACTTCACTTTATGTGTTGACCAATGTGGTAAGTTGTTCCAATGATGCCTGAAATCTGACCAAATAAATCATTGTAGGTTTTCCACAGACACAATATAAGTGAGAAATTACAAAAAAAAAGCCCAGAAATCACAGAGACTCTTTTCCACACTGACATTTTTTTGTTAAAAGTTGTTCATTTGAATTATTTCATGCAATAATTAGAGAATCCCTTTTTTCTTCCATGTCCTGAAAAAAATGTCTTGTGACTTCTGTCATAGGACTGATAACAGGCGCCCAATTTGATGAGGGAGATCTTTGATGATTACATTTTCTAATGGTCAAATAGCTAAAAACACTGAAGGAGAAATGGTGAGATGATCAAAGGGAAACAGGGAAAGGGCAAGAAAAGGGGTCACTGGTGCTACGTCATCAGATCAACCAGAAAACCACACTCTGTAACTAAGCGGCTGTAGTGAAATTGTACCAAATGCCAAATTATGAAGAAGCTGTCCCACTTACAGACTTTTCTTCAGGGCACAAAGTTTTAGTTCTCCTACCTGATCTAACAGGAAACGTAAATATCCATTTTAAAAACGAAAATTGCCTTGCAAGCAAAGTCAAGTTTATTGTGTGTTATGTATCTAATTTATATTTGGGTGAGTCAAAATTGTGAATATAAAAAAACCCTGTAATTCTAAACTTTAATACTTTTTCCTTGTCTTTTTCTAGACAGCTCAAGGAACCTGCCTGTTGTCGTACAGTTTCTCGCTGGAGTGCCCTGCCTCTCAGAGAAGGTTCTTCCTCCAGCAGGCTAGAGACGCATTTGCAGTCGGCCTTCTCACTAAGTCGGAGGGCGAGCCAGTCACCAGCCAGCAGGAACTTCATACTTTCCTCAAGGCTGCTTATTCCATCACTGTTGCTCACAAATGGCTCGGTGACCCTCAGGAGGTCGTGGAGGATGCAGGCCAAGTTTGTCAGAAAGCTTTAGCAAATTTCTACGATTACTGCCGTGCCAGTACTCAAGACAAAGAGCCCTTCTGTGCTGAAATCATGCGTCTGGTTGCTCAAGTCAAGCTTCTTTTGGGTGTGGGTCCCTTCTCTAATTCAGATAAGGGGTCTTTTATCCCTGACAGCTATAGAAATGACAAAGATTCCTCTGTGCGTTTCACCCTCGAGGATTTCTCAAAGATAATGCAGAGATTTCAAAAGTATCATGAGTCACTGTGCAAGATCACCATCAATCGTTGTAAGGGGAGGAAAGATGACATAGATGGCACAAAGTTGTGTTTCACAGCTCTGGGTACAACCATTGGGACACTTGACACAGAATGTAGTACCAAAGGAGGTGAGTCACAAAAGAGAGGTGTAGCTTCTGCTAACGTGCATCTGTGTCAAAGGTCTGTCATGTGCACCACTCTGGGAAGCACGGACTACCTTGGCTCTTCATGGCAGAAGCTGTCCTTAAGTAGCTCAGGCTCTCCACAGCCCAGAAGTGATGCTGTTCAGCACAGAGCTAGCATGAGCAACCAGAGCTGTATTAGCACTGAGGATGGTGCAAACGGGTCAGGCAGCATGTTGCAATCGGCTGATAAAACCAGGAACCAAAACCCGCAGTATTGTAACTCTGGTTTCGTTTCCCATGTACCTCAGAGACTCAATGTATCCTCTTTCAAAGCATGTAGCGATTCAAAAGTGACACAAGCTGGAACAGAGACGTTGGAGGAGGACTGGGTGGCTGATGTTGCTGGTGCTGCATGCAAACAGTCTGTAGATGCAGCAGGAGTTCATTCTCTGTCTCAGTTAACTCTCAGATCGTCCTCCAGCTCCCTCGGTGACAGTTTCGGTTCCCAGTCATCATGGGAGAAAATCTCAGCTGGTCACCCCTCCCCCACTTATATGAAACCACAGCCAAATCAGCTTTCAAAAACAGGAAGCTGCCAAAATATCAGGTCTCCAGCTTCAGATGGGAACTTCTTTGTCTTAGAAACGCTTGATTCTGAAAGCAGCAGGTCAGCTCTTGATGTCACGTACAAAAACCACACGTCTGGATGGAAAGGGTTAGGTGGAGGGTTAGGGTTAGGCAAAGACAGGTCCTCGTCCAAGCTGCAACCTCCAGGGAGTCTTCATGCTTACAGCATGGACACTGAAGTTGACCCAGAACCAGTAAAACCTGGAAGCACCAACTCTTCAGCAGCACCTTACAAACATTCACAGGCTGTCCCAGAAACCTCCACAGAGAGGTCATTTGAGGTACTGGAGGGAAATGAAAGCGCACACCAGTACAATAAAGTGACGTCTGCAGAAGAAGGAATTGTGCCACAGAGGATGAACTCCTTGTGCTCCAGCTGCCTGGACCACAACGCACTAACTCCCGGCCCCCCTGATGGACAGTTTTTGTTGTCCCGGCAGGATTACCAAGCTCTGCTGGCTGGAGTTTGCCATGAATGTCTGTTGAGGAGGTTGCAGACTGATAAGACACAATTCAAACTCAACAAGCACAGAACTGCCCACAGTAAGTTTACTTCTGTAGATACTGAAACTACGATCAGCAGGATCAGGGTCACCATGTAAATACAACCGCAAATCAGAAAAAGTTGGGACAATATAGGAAATAAGACTGGAAAAAAGCAAAGAAAAACAATTGCAGGACTTTCTTTTTTCCCCTTTCTTAGCTTACTTAAATTTGTTATATCTAGAGAATAAATCCTACTGTATTTAGCAATCTCCCAATGTTTAATTTCATGACAGCATTGTAGGTTTTAGTGGAATTTTTCAATTTCTGTTTGATTGTTGTGTTGGTTTTTTTGCTTGAAGAGATCCCTGTGATTTTAATTTTTGCATTTTTCCTGCTACTGCCATCGTTTAATCAGCCTAATTAGTTTTTCCATGCAGACAAGCTCATTCATGTTTTACAGAATGGCTTCAGCAATACGAGAGTTAACTGCTGCCCATTACACCCACTAGGTGCTCTTCATTTAAAGTTCTCCAAAGTCACAGGACTGTGGACCGCCAGGGAGACTTGTGTTTACATTGGAGAGCCAATGGGCAAGCAGGGACAGCAGAGAACAGCGATATGGGTGCAGTTTTTACATCAGGAGGAGCGGTTAAGCAGGTATGCAGCCATAGCACTACCTCAGTATGTTAACTTTAAATCTCATATGTTTTGTTAAATCTTTCTTTTTTTTCTGTAGTTATGTGGGGAAGGATTACAAAAAACCAAAGGAGATCCAGTTCCACCTCAAGGATGTGGAGAGACAGATGACTGCCCAGTATTACGTGACTGAATTCAACAAGAGTCTCTATGATAAAGAAGTCATGGCTCAGATATTCTTCATCCCCTCAGAAGCTCTACTGGTGAGGACCTGCTGGTGGAGATAAACATGGAAGGAGAAAAATCCACCAAACATGAAACAGAAGTAGAATAGCTCAGTCCATTCACGGTGATGTCAGATATTGCACTAGGATCTAAAAATAACTTGTCTCATAAATACGTCTTTAGAGACAGAATATCAGTCTCAGAGCAACTTTAGCAGCAACTCCACTGTAATACCTCAGCACACCACCTAGTTTCACATCTGAAATATAATCTGGGACAATAAATGGTCTGGGTTTCATCAATTACTGGTTCGCTGATCAAACACAAAGTTAGAAATGATTGCAAATATTCACAAGTATTCTCAAGCAATTCTGTTTTTTCCTTGAGTCTAAAGAAAGGTGAAGTTATAAAAATATTACACTAAAAGAGCACAAATTCAACTGTAATGTAATAAAAAGAATCCAGCACCGCATAAAATCATTTGTGGTGGAACAGAAGAAATCCCACAAATACACCAAACTTCTTCTGCAGTGTTAATGAGCTGCACGGCAGCAGAGTTCAGAGGTTTCACAACATCGTCGTTGCTTTTCTTCTCGCTGGTTAGATTCTAAATGGAGATGAAGTTGTGGCGTGCGTAACAGTGGAGCCCTACATGCTCGGAGACTTTGTCAAGCTGACCAACAACACTGTAAAAAAAGATGAGAAGTTCCAGGCTACAAAGTACGGCCTTGCCTTTGGGCATTTCACCTACCTGTTGTCTGGTGGTCAGGAAGTCGTTGTGGACCTTCAAGGTACGACTGTGTATGTTAGCGTGGAACCAATAATTGAGCTTGTAAATGAATAATGCTTTTCCACAGCCTTGTAATTAAACCCCCCATAGAAAAATAGGTGCTCTTATTATTTTACCTGATTCCTGTTTTTTTTTTTTCTTCAACAGGATGGGTGACTGCCAACGGCAAAGGTCTGACCTACCTCACTGACCCACAGATTCATTCCACCAGGACCCCCAGAGGCCCCTCTAACTTTGCTGACAGGGGGCTCAGGTACTTCCTGGAAGAGCAACATGGACCAGAATGCAACGGGATCTGTCACCTGCTCGAGCTTCCTCCACTACCTATACACCCACATGTTGTTCCTCAGATATCATAGGGGGCTACAGATATTGATTATATTTGTATAATGATGGAAATAAATGCATTTAAATGTACTGAACAAATTACTTTTTGACTAAAATTTCATACTGCTGTCAGGGCTGAGAGAGGACACTGGTGTGGTCTGTTTGCCGATTCTCTAGCTGAGCCTAACCTTCATCTATATTCTTCATGCTAGCTAATGTCAAGACTTGTTTAAACAATCTTGTCATCCTTACTACCCATGTGACAGATCAGGAGATCTTTTTTGGACAGTTATCATGTAAAGTGCAGATTCTGTCAGGGATAGCAGTTGCCTACCTGTCGCTTGGAGGATCCTTGGGTGTGCCTTTCACTGCTACCACGACCTCAAGATATCCAGCTGTGCTGCCTGGGATGTGCTCATCGCCACCACTGCTCTGCTGGAGATCCAGCTACGTGGCTCTATGCCACCCCAGCTCTCTGGTCAACCATATGAACTGGTTCTACCCAAATCTACCATCTACCCGTCATCAGAGCACTGCCTCAGATTGGACTAGTAACTTGGGTGTCTCCATGGCAACTCGTTTCAGAGAGCAGGATGGGAAATGTGGAGTGGATCCCACTTTACTACAGCCAGTGCAGAGATTTGTTGCTACATCAAGCATCATCACACATCATCATTTATCCCCATTGCTTCTGCCTGAACTGTCTTGTAAGCCCCCCTCCTCAATGCTGGTTTTTCCCATTTACCGACCACCTAAATCAAATTCTGCCTTCATTCCAGAGATGTCAAATCATCTCTCAACCTTCTGTACATCCTCCACTGATGTCATAATTCTGGGTGACATGATCATCCATGTCAACGTCCCCTCATGCCATCTTGTAGCTGAATTTCTTCAGCTATTCAGCTGTTTCAATTTAAGGTAGCTTGTAGATGTCTCTACACACACCAGAGGACACACTCTGAACCTAGTCATGAAAAAGACTGCCTCTCTCATCAACCTGCAGCTTTATGACCTGGGTGTGTCTGATCATAAGGTCATCTTCATGGGGCTGCCTTTATCACTTGGCCTCATTAAATCTAAACACCAAATCTGTTTCAGAAATATAAAAACACTGAACTCTTAACAGCAGATCTTCAGCATCTTTCAGCAATATTTCTTTCAGCCAAGGAAGCCGTGAACTCACACTCAGCTGAGCAGCCTCCCGGACCTCCACGCCCCTGCTAAAACCAGAACAGTCACCTTTACCCCTGGTTCACAGGTGACCTAGGAAAGATAAAGTTAGCAGGGAGGTCCTTGAGTGTTCCTGGTCTCACTGTACATAAACAAATGAACCAGAAACACCAAAAGGCCTATGCAAAGACCCTCAAAGACTCACGGTCACAGTTTTACTCAGATGCCATCAGACAGTCCTGGAAACTCCAAGCAGCCTTTCTCCATCTTCTGAAACCACAAGTATTGTAAACAAAGGTTTATAATATATTTTTTTTAATCTTCAGAAACAAAATCACAGTTATTATAGGTAACAAAGCCTGCTTATGTTACACATGTTACATCGGGGGCTCATCGATACCTATTATGAAACAAATATTTTAACAAGGAATCTGAAACATTATTTAAAGTAGCCATTTTTTGGGCCATGCATGAGTTAAAATGACATTTTTGAATCTTGAAAACACATGACTGCCTTGTGTAATAAAATTCTTTCTTTGTTTGATTTAGACTTTTATACCCATCACTGTATCTTCATTTTATGACAGGTTTGTTGTCTGACCAGAATGGGAGTGGAGAAATCACATGATGTGTTAAATAGTTTTGACGTCCAGCATCAGTACTATGCAACTCTGTATGTATGTTGCTACTTTTATCACCTCAATGCCAAACAATAGATAGATTTTGATTCTATACAATCATGCTCATTTTTTCATGTTTGTAAAAAACTAATAGAATTCACGAAAGTGTTATTACCTTACAGAGGAAAATAAGCAGTTTAGCAGCAATTTATTGTGTGCTTTATTCAGAGGTGGGAAACTCAGGATTGTTTCCCCCTTTCAGGTGAGGAATAGAAATGATATTAATAAAAAGTTTAAACTCTAAAATTACAGAATTATTGTTACCTATTATTTAAAGCACCAAAGAAGTATTTATTCTCAGTCCAATTAGGAACATTAGGATAACAAAGGCATGTTTCTGCTTAAACACACCAGCTTTAAATATATCAAGTGTGCATCATTTACTCATAAAGAAAAGCAAAACCTAGATCAGAACATCAGTATTAATTTAAGTAATACATTTGTTTGTGTAAAAATCTTCCTGTTTAAATTACTTGTGTGCCCTGTTTTGTTTTTTTTGTTATTTTTTTTTCATCAAAGTTTAAATTAACTTTTAGCTTCTTTGTTAATATGCTAATAGAAATTATAGTGATAGTATTAAAGATAAGTTAATCAGGTGACAGGCAGGTTTCCATTTACACACATATACATATACAGATATA
>JBAMYA010000010.1:10152196-10171525 GCA_037176975.1 Arrhamphus sclerolepis
TGTGTGTGTGTGTGTGTGTGTGTGTGTGTGTGTGTGTGTGTGTGTGTGTGTGTGTGTGTGTGTATGTGTGTGTGTGTATGTGTGTGTGTGTGTGTGTGTGCATTATAAAAACGAGAGCAGAGAGTCTCTGAGAATCTTGCTTCCCCTTTTATATTTCATTGCTTCATCCTTCTAAACGTCCAGCTGATTCTACAAAGGCAGAAGGCAAACAAACTCTGGTCTGCAAGAGCAGAGCATGGTGGGTATTTTTTTTTTTTTAAATAAAACAACAGAAGAACAAAGATATTTCAAAGAAAACTGGACATCCTCATCACTTCTTCATGCCGATAGTTTCATACGTGTCCTGAGCGTGAGGAGTCAGACCCTGAGGGGAAAACCAGGAGGGGGGGGTTAGTGCACGTATAAATTTAACATTCAACTTTTTTTTTTATATTTATATCCTTTGCCACTCTACTGGAAGTGAAACTCACCGTGTATATGCCCTCTTCCACACCCTGAGAGGAGAAAACATAAAAATATTAAAACGCAGTAGAAAAGTCAGTCGTCTGTTGTAGATAATAATAATAAAAAAGCAAATACCATTTCTGAGGCATGTCAGCAGTAAATGTATTAAAGTATTAAGGATGTCGCTCTGAGGTTTGCTGTAGTTGACAGAATGCACCAAACAGAGAAACGTTCTGTCTTTTCTTTTTTTTGGTCTGTGACCATACAGCTTCATAGTGGTCCCAGTGTAGAATCGAAACTTTTGAGTGGCCACAAAAGGTTGTATGAAAAGAAAGAAAATAGAACAATGGATGCATGTGGACACGACATGTGCTCATTTCTGTCTTCGTGCTCCAGCCTCACTGCTGGTCTGCTGAGGTTTGATCAAACCAAAGACATGATTTGTGCGTCAGCTCCGCTCGGTGCTGCGGTGTGTTCTACGTGCGTCTGCCTTTCTCGTGCACAGTTTTTGGCCTTGCATATGCAGTCGTTCTTACCTGCTGCTGCTTTCTCGTCAGGTTTTCCTCTCTGGCGTTGTAGATCTGCAGAGGACAACGTTCAGGAAAGTGATTTATGGAATCTTTTTTCCACATCAAGCCAGTTTGCAGGCACCAGAATGCACTTGTGCACGTGTGAAACGTCAAAGCAAACAAGTACATTTGATTTTCTTGGTGATTCTTGTATTGTTTTATGTGTAATGGGTTTTGCAAACTGTTGTATTTATTTTACTGTTCTTATTTTATGGCACTTTCATTAATATTTGTGTAAAAGCACTTTGGTGTGCTTCGGTAGTTTAAATGTGCTCTAGAAATAAACGTGACCTCGACCTTTTCCAGCTAAAACTAATCTGTTTATCTGCTCTGCCCCTTGGAAAATAAATCACACCTAAAAAACGAGTCATGGCCCACAGAGAGAACTGAAAACATTTTTATTGCAGTGTTTTCCTGTGATTTACTCTTCTGGGACAGCATGTTTTTAATGTTAGTGTTTATTATATGTCACCAACCCAGCTCAGAAGTCATAGACTTTAACAAAGACGCCTCGCTGTTACTGCCTTCTGACTGTATATTTATTTATTTATTGTCTTTTTTTTTTATTTAAATTTTAGCGCCTATTTATTTTGTTTCATTGACATATGTCTTCTTGGCTGTGTCGCAGGTATATGTGGACATGTTTGACCTATAGCCTGCCTTTAACTATATGTGGACTCCAGAGGACTCATTTTTCCAGCACCACAGCTGGATGTACAGCAGAGGGACAATACAGCTGTTTTAATTTGTTTTGTTTTTGTTAGAGTGAACATATAAGCATAGGGAATTATGAGACAGTGTCATTCTTGTGAATGCAGATGTGCGCTGTGCAAACCTTGATTCGGCAGTAGAGGGCGGTCAGGATGATGCCGTACAAAAACAGGATGCCGTCCAAAATATAACAGATCTCAGGCTCCCTGAGAGATGCAGCTGAGGAAATGAAGGAGCATCGTGAGTCAGGAGCAACACCATGAAAATAGCACATGTTACTGCTGTAAATTATCTGCATTCTGTTGCATCACTTCCTGTTACGGGACTTCCACAACACACCGCTTTTGACAACATATTACCTCAGCGAGAACATTACCGTATAGCCAAAAGTTCCTCATTAGGCAAAGGCTAGTGTGTCGCCATCCCACATTATTCTTCTTTCTCTCATCTGTGTGTCAATGACACACGTAAGCCACAAGTCAAGGGGCAAACTGAAAATAGCTTATAAAAGGAAGTGACTGGCATGATTAAACTGTACAATAATGACATCCATTTCCCCTGCGAGTCCCCTGCAGATGATGAGGGAGGGGGTTTAAACTAAAAAGTTAGGGACCAGCTATTAAAAAGCCACATGAAGAACAAAGGCTGGCAACTGTACACAGGTTTAGGTTGAAGGAGCAGAACTGTGGCGAAATTGGTGAAACATCAATTTATTATATCAGTTATTTCACTTAAATAAATGAATCATGGCTCCAGGCTTTCTTGCATGTCCCATTCATATCAAATATGAGGTGAAATAATAATCTGTAAATGAGAAAATTAAGAAATTCCTTGTATTTGACAGGGTTACGAATAAGTTTGGGCTTGACTGTACATATACATATATGTGTGTGTATGTATATGTATGTACAGACATATTTGTACAGGTAGAACCCCTTATAAATAAATGAATCTATTTTGGATGAATGTAAACAAACAAAATAAATCTATTCCCAATGTGCCAATTCTATATACATACACATGCATAAGCATACCCATATAAATACATATATCTGTTTAACATGTCTGAAAAGGGGTCGGAAGAAGTCAAACTTAAGATTAAATCCCAAAGACGATCTCATATTACATTTTTATAAACTCCTGGCATCATGATAATGAAATGCTGATTTCTAACTGGTCACTGATCAGCGTCCTAACGGGGAAGGAAACTGGACCACGGTGATCTGACCCATTTAACAGTTAAATGTAAAGCACAAAAGGAAACGTAGTTAGACAGCAGGAATAATCACTCTGCTGGATCAGGCCACCAGACAGAGGTGCTTTTCACATGTTCACAGGTACAGGGTCTACAGGGCCCCTCTCTGCAGGTGCAACAGGTGCAAACACCCTTCGATCCCTCCCTCAGTTAAGCTTTCACATGGTCAGAGGTGAACGCAGCGTGAACGTGCTCATGGATGGCGTAACCTTCCCCTCATTCTTAATTTGATTTAATTATTCATTCTTAATGTTTAAAAGGTGAGAGGAGCATGTGGGGCGTGTTTGCAGGGGCCCATCAGGGGCCTAACTGTAATGCAGTTTTCTTATATGTTGTTGCTTACTGTGTTGTGCATCATTTAATTTGTCAAAGCCAAATTTCTTCCAGGGGAAGCAAATTTAAAACAAAAGGAAAAAAAAAAGAAAGGAAATGTTTATTGGATTCTTTGGCTTTTGGACTTTTCTTCTACTTTATCAGCTGTTTATTTGTATTCCTGATTTTTTATGTATTTTTTTTCCCTTCCCAGTATCTACTAAATTAATTTTAATGCCAATCTTTGTCTACAGACTGTACTGGGTCGTTTCTGCTCTTCCTGTTGGCTCTCCTTGAGATTACGTTTCTTGCAAATTAGCAATGTACAAATAATCTGAGCTGAATTATAAGTCAGGTACAGGAAACCTTCGCATACGTACAGATTTTGATTTTAAAGTAGGTTTTTTTGTGCGTAATTAAAGACTCCCACAAAGGCTCAACACAATCCTTCAGTCATGAATTATCTCCCACAGAATTAAATGTTTCGGTTAAAAACGCATTCAGGTGTGTTTATCTTTATTTAAAGAGTAAAATATAAGAGTCGTGTGGTTGTGAATATCCGGATATTTCACTGTACGGGGCTGTTATTTGCGGGAAACAGTAATTAAATTAACTGAAGAAATCTTTTTACAGAAAGTAGGCATTCACACATCTTTAAAAAAAAAAAAAAAATCTTTATTCTGATTAATTGATTGAATAAAAAAAAGAAGTACAGCTAGTTTCCTCTCTCTCTCCGTTACTTATTTCGACAACTTTTTTTTGCAGAGAAACTCTGTGACCCTACTCTTATTCTCATAATACTGAAAATAGCAGAGTTTTACAGCAACTTCCTGAATATAGACGAACTTAACACATACTCAGCTAATTAGAAACAACAAACGGTTCAAACTTAAAGGGGATGTTTTAATATTTTCCTCTTTCTCTCTAAAGGTGCTGAGAAAAAACGGCGTACGTTAGATTTCCTTGTCAAGATTCAAAAACACTGAAGAAAAAATACCGACTGAGCGTAATTGTATTAATTTATATTTTCTAAAATGAAATGAGCTGCAACTTCCTGTTTCAGGTGAACACCAAACTCAGCGTGACCGAGGTCGGAGCTTTGGTGGAAATGCTGTCTGGAGACACAAGAAAACACCACTGAAGCTCTTATCAGATGAATCTGCTCAAATCTTTAGTCACGTCCAGTTTTAAATGCTTTTCCATTCACACTTTGGTATTTAGCATATTGCATCATCGATGCTGTGAGACCTGACCTCCGTGTTTGGGATACCGAGAAACTGGGAGCTCTTAAAACGTCACTTATGAAATTCAGACACGTCATTTCATTTTATGACCCTTCCTTCCCACTCTGTTTCTTCTCTATAAATTCCAAGGAAATGTATCACTTCTGTTAAAAAAAAAAAAACAAAAAAAACAAAAACTTAGATCACATGATGACTTTTCTGAGTGGCTTCTGAACACGCAGATACTTCACTTATCCGTGGGTTACGGTTGAGTGGAGAACCTTTTGAAGAGCGCAGATCACTTAAATTTGGAAGTAAAAGCTTTCTATATTTTTAAAAGTCTTTTTTTATCCTTCTTTTAGCAGTGACATGGAGCTGATCAGAACGCACGAAGATGTTTTAAATAAAATACATTTTCAGCTCAAGATCAAGACACAGGAAGTGAGATGAGATCCAAAATGAGATTTTTCTATCTACATTTTACAGGCCTAGTGTAACCCCCCCCCCCACCACACACACACTCCACTAGAACTGGGTCATCACCTGTGGTTTGGACACACCGTTTTACGAGCCCATACAACACACACACCTGAAAAACTGTCTTTGCTCGTCGGTGCCCCAACAACCACCCAGACGCTCATGTTATCTGGTTCATGCATCAAGATTAGATGAAGCTACACAGCTACATTTAGGAAGGATTAAATACAATTAAAAATAAATAAATAAAAAACACAGCTGAATGATTTTGTAAAGGGCGACCGCCCACTTAAGGTCTTCTTGTCCACAATATTGTTAAACCTAAAGAAAAGCTGCATGTAAAACATTCCAGAATATACTGATATGATCGAGTTTGAACCTGATTTAGGAACTTGTGTTTGAGAGGAAGGGTGAGCACTAAAAACATCTAACAAATGCAACACTTCCCTTGCCACAAGTCACAAGAACCAACAGGGTCAGTTTCTTTTCACAGGAACTGTGATGTGGTGTCTGCCTCTCTGCCGCTTACACTGAAGAAAAAAGAATAAGGCCAAATGCCAGATAAACCTCACCGCTCTTTAGATGTAGCTGCCTGCCACGCAGCTAGAAAAAATAAAACTGACATACAGGATGGTGGCCTCTGAACAGCTTCGTCTACAGGCCCCTTTAAGCAACTCTCACATACAGATACATTTGGAAAAGGCACTGCTGTCATGAATGTTATGCAACACCTAAAGGAAAAAAAAGAAAAAAGTAAGGTAACGTACCTGCTCCCCCAAAATTCATCCACAGAGGAACCGCCACCAGCAGCAGGTCCCTGCCCCAGTAAGCCATGGCGACAAAGGCACGAAACGGACAAGCGGGCTCTTTCAGCAGTCTGAAAACACGATGGCTGGTTGGCGTTTATTTTCCCCTCCGTTCTGGTAGAGACTTGTGTTGCATACCTCACAGCTAAAAAAGAGGGGAAGTTGTGGTCTGAGCGCTAAGTCCATTCGTCTCAGAGCTCGTCAGACCCCTCCCTTACGAAAGACATGGCGCTGCAGCTCTGGCATCAGCCATCAAGTTCAATACTTGATTTCTGCAGTTTTCAGACACCACGGAAACGGAGTGGTTAGACAAAAAAAACAAACAGATAAAATAATAATAGTAATAAAAACAAGCTACTTCTTTACTTTTCAGAGATAAAATATTTATTAGGTTAAATTGGATTTGTACATCAATGTCTATGAGCAGAGTCATGAATACAGAACAGGAAAAGCAAGTATAGCGCGAGTGATGGCGCCGCTTGTTCATTAGCAGCGCTGCGTTTAACGGTCAACCTCCCCAAACACGATATCCTGTGTACCTGTGAGAAGATGAAGAATGAAAATGGCTAGAATGCAACTCCATACTCATTTAGGTATTTTGAGAGACAGTGACAAGCTTACCAATAATGGCCACCACATCTGCCAACATGTGTCCTTTGGACATTTTATCCAGACCGGCCTAGCGGGAACAAACACTTATTAACATTCACAAAAACAGTGACCACGATGCCCAGCAGATGAGCTCACAATCAAGTTCATCTTTATTCTTCATGAGATTACAGCCTGAAGCCAAACCACTAACTGCTCTAATAGCTTGTTTATGAAACTTTAAATACATTTTTAGCCTACAAACCAGAATTCAAATGACTATACTAGACAGCGGTTCTCGTAGCCACAAGGCTAAAGGGGGCGAGCAGGAAGGAGGAAGAGCGCTTCTGTGTGCTTTTTTTTACAGCGTATTTAAAGAACTAAAAGTGGCCTTGAGGAAAAGTCTTAAACATGTTAAATAATTGATAAGCAGCATGTTTATTATTATTTCACAGCATCTTGTGAAGTTTTAAATACACACCAAGTGAGCAAATCCGGGAGCTTTGATCTTGCAGCGATAGGGTCTGCTGGAACCATCTGACACCAGGTAGACACCGAACTCCCCCTGGACGCCACAAAGAGACATGTTCACCACTACACCTCAAAGCAAAAGTCTTATCAAACAGGAGAAACTGTTCAGAACACAAAGTTTAGACACACGCATGCTCTCAAGGGCATGTTGTTCTTTCACTTATGAACGTTGGAGGTCGATCGCAACTCATCAGCAGAATAATCCACAATACTGGACCTGACCCTCACCTTAGGTGCCTCCACAGCTGTGTATGTGGCCCCCGGGGGGACCTGGTAACCCTCTGTGTACAGTTTAAAGTGGTGGATCAGAGACTCCATGGACGTCTAAGTAGACGAGCACATGAAGAAAGAAGAAGAAAAAGTTATGTCACTGATGAGGGAACTATAAAGAAGGGTCAAAATGTGAGAGAAGTGGTGACAAATGTATTTACAGCAAGGACATAATAAAAATGGGAGAATTAAAAGAAGGATAAAAGGTCAATAAGGAGCCTGGTGGACTGAAATGAAAAGTCAGGGCGCATCACGCCTGCTGCTCACCTTCATCTCAGATCTCTTAGGTGGGGCCACTTTGGCATCGTCCACCTTTATCTCCCCCTCTGGCATTTTGTTGAGCGCCTGATGCATAATTCTCAGGGACTGTCTCATCTCCTCCACTCTGCACAGATACCTGGACCACACAAGGACCCAAAAAGATGAACACAAGCAGCTCGGGTTCACTGGAGGAACCAAGGTTATGTTCACACCGTCTGCCTGAAGTGACCTCGGCCAGATTGATTTTTATTTTTCTGGGTTATTCTAATTATAAATTATAAATTGCAGATTAAAATTGTGCCATTTCAGTATTTGGTGATTTTGAGCTCAGCAAAAGATTTCAGGCATTTTCAAATAGAGCTCAACAGATATAATTTAAAAGTGAAAACAACAGACCTAATCAGAGGAACGTAAAAAAAAAAAGAAACTATCACTTTAAATTGGATCAATTTTAAGACTATAATTTGGATAAAATAGCTCCAAACTTGCAACACCAAGTCAACCTGATGTAAACTAGTCTTTCAGTAATATTTTACCTGTCATAGCAGTCTCCATTGCTCCCAATTGGAACATCAAACTCCACTTCATCATACTTGTCATATGGTTGGGACTTCCTCAGGTCCCACTTGATTCCTGACCCTCGCAGCATGACTCCACTGGTAGACACATACAGAGAGAGGAGTGTAATAACCGCCTTTTAAAAAAAAATATTTTAAATATGCATTGGTGAAATTTTCCTTGTCAACTTTTATTGCTGACAAAGTTTATTGCACTCAAAACACTAACTGTATTTTATTTTGAAAGGACTTCATACAGGGATGTTTTGTTTTTTTTAATCTACCGTGATAGAGGAGATGGAGACGAGAGGAAGGAGGAAGGAAAGAGAAAACGGAGCTGAGCACCCAGTGAGCATGTTGCAGTTTTATCCACCAGTATGGACTGGGACAGCGTGTCATTAGCAGCGCTGCAGGAAGCAGGTGTGTCGGTAGCGGCAGCCAACCAGGAGAGGGGAGACCAGAGACGGCCGAGGGTTTCCGTGTCAACACAGAAAAGATGGGGAAGCATGGAGGATTTGGACCTCACTGGTGGAGGATTCATCCTGAAACTGGGAGGAACCTGTGCTTGATGGTGGGAGCAGAACTCTCTGGGACAATCGTGATTTCTGATTTTCTTAAAGGGCCGACCTGCAAAAAAGCATTTTAGGATGCGTCTGACTTTCTTTTTGGGAACAGTAATGAAACTGAATCAGCGACGACAGCAGAGGCTGCAGGGTGTTTCTCTTCAAGCTATATTTTTAGCCTGTTGGGAATTTGTCAACTTGATGAAACCGAATACGTTCAGCGGGCGAAAACTGTTTCAAGAGTCTGGTTAAGCTGGTTGTCCAAAACGCTTTATTTATTTAATTATTCTCACAGGTAGTACAGACTTGGTGTCTCTCTCCCCTCCCTCCAGGACATCTACCACACCCGCCTCACCTACAAAGCCCTCTGCATTGCAGGTGACGCGCCCCCCCCCCACCCCCCCAGCCCCGTCAAACAGCTTCTTCAGTCTGCTGCCGTCAGGAAGGGGACTGCAGAGTCTCCGGGCCAGGACCAGCAGACTGAGAGACAGCTTCATCCACCAGGCTGTCAGGATGCTCAGCTCTCTCCCTTCCCTGCCTTCGATCCCCCTCCAAAACCTGAAGCCAGGACCCTGACACCCCCTGAACTGTCCACCAGCACACACACCACCATAGAACTGGACTCGCTTCCTGCACTTTAATCAGCCTGACAACAAGTCAGGACACTGTTCATCTACTTTTAAATGCAGCTTAAAGTTTAAATATGCCTCTAGCTAAACTGCTATTTTACTCGAGGAGTACCTGAAGCCATAGTTGAGGGCCTCCTCAGCACTAACGACCCCGATGTCCACAGTCCGATTCTTCCAAATACGGTTGTTGGTCAACATCTGCGTGGATGAGATCCAAAAAGAGTGCTGAGTCTACAGAGGTCTACAGCCCAACCCTCTTATGTTTCACCATATCTGAGTCTTTAGATTTTAAAAAAGGATGCATGGTCATATACCTCCTCGACTTCATCGATCCGCAAAGAGAAATTCTTGCACCACAAATAGATGTCGTCCATTAGACCAATAGGCATATCCTGGAATACATCAATGATTAGCAAAATTAATTTCTTTTAATGGCCTTATGTTATTTAGGTCTTTGTTGTTTGCTTCTTATTATTTCTCTTTCTGAAAATTCCCCGTAAAAAACTGAATTTTATTGAGAAGTGAATTACTGGCCACTGACCTGCCCCCTCAGCATTTCTGATCATGAACGTGCACTTTAAGCATGAAGTGGAAGCTGCAGTTGTGCAGTGACTCCTCCTACCTGATGGACACCGCCAGGCCTGACGTAGGCTGCATGCATTCTGGCTCCAGACACGCGCTCGTAGAACTCAAACATCTACGAGGAAATCCACACACACGTGAGCACTTTGACTCTGAGGCTGAATAACTCAAACAAATGCTTCCGTCTTTAACTGCCTGATGTGTTTCTCTTTTAGCATAATTTATCATTTTAATTTGGATACGTATGGATCCACAAAGTAAATGTTACAACCCAAGACGAGAAAAAAAAAAAAAAAAAAAAAAAAGGAAAATGATCAGCCTTTTTATTATTAACATACAAATAAGCTGCATCATATTAATGCCGCATCATGAGGGACTGAGTGTGACTCTTCTTCTGACCTTCTCTCTCTCCTCAAACATCCAGAAGAAGGGCGTCATGGCACCAATGTCCAGGGCGTGTGTCGTGATGGCCATGATGTGGTTCAGGATGCGGGTCATCTCTCCATACAGCACTGAAAACACAACCCACCCACTTACAGACAAGCCTACTCGTTTTTCAGCTTATCCTCAACACACACATCCTTTTCTTTCTAATATGTTGCACCCTGAACATATGTGGGTCTGTTTCACTCATTAAAGTTTTTTTTTTTTCAGTCAAACTTGTGAGTGAATATAAGGAACATTTAGCATTTGCCTGACATGTTTTATGGGGATTTAAACTGCGCAAAAAGCTTTTTTTGTACTCATGTGGTCAAATGTTAAAGTGTGTGTTAACATTCATCCTCAGAACCTCTGATCCACTGTGCGCGGGGCGGAGCTTGGATGTTCAGCAGCTTCTCCACAGCCAGAGAGTACGCCTCCTCGTTACACATCATGGAAACGTAGTCCAAGCGATCGAAGTAGGGCAGGGCCTGAACAAAAGAGAGAGAGAAAAGAGGAACTTACAGGAGTTTGGTAATACATGACGCATAACAGCGGGGGAAAAAATTCTATATTCAATGACATTATGGGTTTTGTCATTTCCCAGTACAGAAAGCAATAAAAAAAAGGCATGTTGTGATATTCATAAATAAATAAATAGTAGTGTGGAGTTCAATTAGTGAGGAAGAAGGCAGCAACTGCTGTGCAACCTGGTTATCCTGCATTCCTCCCTGAAAATCTGAGACGTTGTTCAGTTTGACTATAAAGGTGACTGGAGAGGGGAAAAAGTAAAGAAATGCAGAAAATAATAGGCTGCTCAGCTAAAAACAAACAAACAAACAAAAAAAAATCTCAAATGCTTGAAAATAGCAACCAAAACCGGAAAGACGTGGAAGAAAATGGAAAACTGCCACTAGAATGGATGGAAGAACAGCAAAGACTCAGGCGATGAGGCTCCAAAGAAAATCTAAAGTTATACGTGAGTCCTGGAACAATTAGAAGACGTCTGCATGAGGCCAAACCATCAGCAAGACATGCTGCAGAAGAGGGTTACAGTTTACCAAAGAACAAACACATGACCGCTCTAAGGAGACAACATTTCTGAGGACTGGTGAAAACAAGATTGTCCTTTTATGGGGTCTAGGAGCCCCTGAAATGAGTGTTTTGACAAGAAAACAACCCCAAACAGACTGGAAAGCAGCAGCATCTTGGTTTCAGACCAATAAGATTAATTATGAAAGTGGCCAAATCCAATCCTGGACTTGATTCAACTGAAAACCTGTGGGGTGACATCAAAGATCTGCTCCTGAGGAAACACCAAGAAATGCAGAGCGTCCGGTCGTCCTGAGCTAGAGCACCTGCTCACAGGTGTCAGAAGCATGCTGGACACCATGAACACATACGTGAAGCAGGTCTCAGAAACAGACACTATTCAACTAAACTACCGTGTCAGTTCAGAGCCCAAAGTACATTCAAACAACAACCAAAACCTCATCATCAAAATGTAAAACCCTTAATCTGTAACCAAGAAATCAGAATCTGCAAACGCGAGTTCAATCATCCTTATCTCACTTTTCTTTCATGTCAAATTGATTTGACACTCGTATCAGAGTTTCAACCGCAAAAAAGAAAACGCAACTGAGAATTTGAAGATTTGAAAACGGAGATGGTTTTACTAACAGTGAGGTTAACTAATAGCGAGGAAATAAAATGTTGAAGATGAAAACTGCAGACACTGCCACTGGATGAATATTGCTTTTCTTTACTTTCTGTTAAGTAAAGCAAATCTGTTCATTTCTTCCCTTTTTTTGAACAGAATGTGCAGAGTCCACAATGCATTTGTGTTTGCAAATAAAAGCTATTAAAAGGAATTTTGAGCTTTACACACACACTGCTATTACTTTAACAACAGTATAGTGAATTTACTTAGATCATGACTTTGAATAAACTCTTCTATAAAATACTATCGAGCCTGATCATAAAAGGGCACCCATGTACGAGATTATTCCACCCGAACCACCGTAAAAAGCTTCACTTTCACCGTATGCATCTAAGATTACGTCTCCACTTATTCACAGGTGTGTTTCAGCTCTGTGAAGTGGCCCTTCTGGCTCAGTACCTGCAGGTATGTCTTGTACTCGATCAGCTTTTCAGTGCCGCGGTGAAGCAGGCCGATGTGCGGGTCGCATTTTTTCACGGACTCTCCGCTGAGCTCCAACACCAGGCGCAGGACTCCGTGAGCAGCAGGATGCTGGGGGCCGAAGTTAATCGTCAGGTTGGAGACATCTTTCTCTGCAGGTGGATCTTTGTCTGTTCAAAGCAGAAGAGACAACATACAAAAGGACAAAAAGAAGATGATCGTCTCAATCCCTGAGATCTGTGGTTACAGCTTGATTTAAAACAACGCAAAGGATTTATGTATTTATCTTCTCTAAACCAATGAGCATCATTTAGACGCATCATTTAACACAAGTGTGAAAAACATCAGGGACACTGATGAAAACAGGTCAGAGACTTGGTCACTAATCCTGATGAACTGCTGCGTTAGGGTTTACTCAACTTTCAGTCTAGGGAATGCAAAATTCTGCATTTCACTTTTGATGTGCGAGTTAGCTGACGTCAGCAATTATTCTCACTGAAAATCTTAAAAGTGTACCGTTCCATGGGGGTGGAGTCCATTTCTCATTAATGGCGGTGGGGTACATGACAGCCCCGGCATACTGCTCCATCCACTCCACATCTGGCTGCCACTGTTTCTGCCTGCAACAAAGATTGAACAGGCTCTTAACATTTGGTTTCCAGGTTATAGAAATCCTTACCAAGACGTCTGAACAATATGCTAGTGGAAGGTAAGTGGCACCTCTGGCTACCTGCGTGTTGCTTAAGAGGCTTTAATCTTATTTTGGCAAGGATGAGTTTGGGAAGGGTGTTAATCAGGACTACAGCCTGATAACTCATTGTCAGAGCTGCCGATGAAGGTCTTTAAGTCTGTAAATAGCACATTACTCAAAAAGGTCTTTCACTACATGTCAACTGGCAAATTGTAGCTTTGCTCTGATGCTGTTCTTCTAAGAGTGACGGCGCTACCCAGCATGCATCAAAATCCTCTTAAAATTTGTCTTATCTAGTTCTCATTGGATGTACGTGAACTTTAACACAAAAGATGCAGCAAGAGCTACCTGTAGTTCCTGTGGAGAATTATTTTAGCATGTATGAAATAAAGTGGCACTATTCTTAAATCCACACCATTTGTAGTTAGTTTAGACTTTTCCATCTAATTCTCTTGCAACTCATGTGTCCACCACAAACATTTTTTATTGTGAAGACCAAAGAGAGTTCTTTTGATCTTAGTTTGATGACACTGCGACAGCAAAGAGAACTGATGTGAGAGGCTTGGGTCAGGCAGGATACAGCTGTCACTCCATACAGATGTTCTAATCATTTTTAAACTAGCTGAAATCATAGATTTTACTGATTTGAAGATGTGATTCACATAGCAGCAAACATTTTGTGCTCAGAATAAACTCAGTAATGAACTAGACAAAGCAATTCCTGGAGAAACTGGCTTGACTGCTGCTACTGCCTGTCCCTGGTCTCCTGAATAAATATTTGAAAGTTTAGCTCAGTCCATAAACATTTATGCAACACGGAGCATAAAACCGAAAGGCTGCTGATCATCTAAATTCTGGGAAGAGTTCACGGTCCTGAGCTCTAAGCATCAACTCAGCAGCTCTGACCAGAAGTCACTGGTCTCCATGGACACCTAACTCTGAAAACCCATTCAAACAATAACTTTTCACAAAGAGGTCAAAGCTCCAAGAGAGTAAAATCATGGACTTGGAAAACCTTGGTTGCAGAGACGCATCTGGTCTTTAATCTTCACAGAAGGGCTCATGTCGCGTGGCACGCAGCCATAAGTCGCTGACACTCACCTGCAAGGTGCTCTTGGGGTACGCACCTGCTTATATGTCCTCAGTTGCAAAGGCTTGTGCTCATCACGAGAACATCGATTGTCCTTGCCCTGTCCTCACGCAAGGAGATCTCAGTCAAGACTGTTCTCCCACATGGTTCTTCAATGGTGAAAACAAACTACCAGTAGCTACAAGAGCAGTCGTCCCTCTCTGAATTCAAGAAAAGTCTCCCTTTTCCAAAAATACCTTGTGTCTTAGATATGTCCTCTCTTTAACTTAACAACCTGGACTTGAATCGTGTCCTAGCTGCCCTGAGTTGTATGACACATTCACCTAAATGCTGATTTACTAGTTACGCGGCTTGATTGCATTTCCTCTGTCTCACTGGGGATTTTCCTCTGTTTTGATGTATAATTGAGTCCTGCTCAGTCAAAACTCTTTTTTTCTTTTTTTAAGACTTGGCGTTTAAGCCGTGTTTCTTCCCTTATCGGTTTGAAACTACTAACACTAATACAATTGAAATGCTACCCTCGGTTTTGTAAAAAATAAAATAAAATACGGTGACACGATCTTGTGTAATGACATACTTATAAAGCAATTACATCATAGTTTAATTTCCTGCCTCCTACTATCAGTATTTGTACGATATAATACAAATACCGATAATTTATTTAGCTGTGGAAACAGGTGCTCCTGGGAAATGTAGTCTGTTTGGTCAACAACGATACAACAGACTGTTGCTGCGGATTAGGTTTATCAGAGCTATCATACAGTATGCACTTATTTCTGGACGCAATTTTACATGTGCCTCCATTCAAGAGTAAATAAAAAATAAACTGTCGTTTCACACAGTTTCACAGATAAACGGAGCTAAAAGAGCATCCTGCTAGCCTTGGTATACGAAGTTATGACGAGCTCAAGCCGAGACAACAGGCACAAAATAGCCACGCAGAGCGTCAGGTTTTGTGTCGTCTAATCATACCTGTTCTGCAGAAGCGTACAGCCAGGACTCAGCACATTTTTGTGTAAAACTAAATTTGCTGAAGGACGTCCGAGCCTAGTCAGCGACCTCAGCATTGTCGCCGCCATCTTGGATGTTAGACAACCTCAGGCCGAGTGACGTAAAGGAGTTTCTTCTTCTCTTGTTTTAGCGGTTGTTCGGTATTA
Source organism: Arrhamphus sclerolepis (assembly GCA_037176975.1). Lineage (NCBI taxonomy): Eukaryota > Metazoa > Chordata > Actinopteri > Beloniformes > Hemiramphidae > Arrhamphus > Arrhamphus sclerolepis. Next base: position 10,167,473 of record JBAMYA010000010.1, read on the forward strand.
AATACAAGTCTGCCACCTGTAGGTGAAAAGAAACCTTAAACCTCCACATTTGACTCTAAATAGACTCTGGCAGACTTTTAAGTTAAATTCAATATAATAACAGTGTGTTTTACAAAGGTGAGATGAGCTCAAAATCCTAATAAATAGCTTTTATTTCCAAACATGCAAACTCATGTGGGAACACTGAACTTATGGAATGTGTCACTATTTTCTGTTTATTTAACAGAAACTGAAGAAAAAGGAATATTTGGCTGTTCAAAAAAAACAAACAAACAATTAAAACAAAAGCAAAACAGAAAACAGATTAAATTATTTCTCATTTTACCACAACACACCAACTTTATTTATTAAGCTCTTTAAACCGCTACATAAATCGACATAAATGCTGTACAGCAAGTAAGCAAAATGTATAAAAAAAAAAAAAAAATTATAAGAACAGATACCTTCATAAAACAATAAAATGACATACAAACAAAATGAGTTTAAAAAAATAGCAAAATGTAAATAATTTGAACCTATTAAAACAAATACAATAAAAACTGCAAAAAAAAAACAAAAAAAACAAAACAAAACAAAGTCAGCATCTTATGTGGTGCCAAGAAGAAGAGGTTGGTTTGTTAACAAATTACTCTTTGTAAACCGTAGAATGTGCAATGTTTGGTCCCAATATATTTGCATGTTTGGAAATGAATGCTATTATAAAGAATTTCACCTTTACTAACTTTTTTAAACGCACTGAACAAAAGGCTCCTTGACAGAAGGCTTAAACTGAGAAAAAATCTTAACTTATGAAATTCATTCATATTATACAAGACCCCCTGCTTCAGCCACGTCCACATCCATGGATGAGGTGCCCCTGAGCAAGGCACCTGCAGCCCACTGCTCTGGGTCCAGCAGCCCAGATGTGTTAAATGCAGAGAATGAATTTCCCCACTGGGATTAATAATAGTATATAAAAATAAAAAAGAAGCCTATATGCAGTCAGTGGTTTAGGAGCAGTGATGTGCTCTAACTTTACCTACAACATAAGAACAAGATATATCATGTACAGAAACACATACTGTAGGAACATTTACTTTTCATACCAAAAAGGTTGATCCTCGTGGGAAATAATAGCCCTACAAAACCTGCACGTGAGCATTGGATTAGGGAATTATTATTATTTTCATGTCTAATTATTCATACCCCTGTCAAATAGGTGTTTAATAGTATTTTCAAAGTTTCTGAGTTACTTTGACCAGTTTCCTGACTACAAAAGTCAACTTTCTTGTGACATTTCAGTCATTTTCAAGTCAACACAAAACTCGACACGTTCAGCCCAACTATACATACATGTATGTGTACGTATAGTTGTATGTATAAGTATATTATTATCGGTAACATAAATAGAAAGAATGAGACGAAGACAAAACACAGCATTTTATACAAAACAGTGCTTTTATTTATGTAATACTGTGGAAAAATAATTACATACCATTTTTAAAAAATATTGAAGATAATGAAATTAAAAAATGAGTTTGATAACGTTTGTTGTACATTTTTTTTGAACAGCTGTCTCTGCTACGAACAGTACAATAAGATAAACATTGGATTTTTCTAAATTCAAAGACACAATAATACAGGATACAGTCCTACCAGAGGTATAAAAGTACTGTAACAGGATTGTGAGAGAAATGATATGGACATATACTGAAACACACACCCGCACACACAGACACACATACTGTATACGTAGACAACAGTCACGCGCGCAATGTAGTTGGGCGCCGTGTGTTTACAGTATGCTTCCCATACACACGCAGCCATTCACACTTATATACAAACATACTGTACAAATCGATGTGCATGCCAATGCCAACACCCCCCCGCTGGATCTCTCTCTCTCTCACACGCACGCTCTTACACACCCACACACTAACAGGCATACACTACTACATGTTATTGTTGTGGACAAGCCTTCATCTAACCTCCCCATACACATTCTCCTCTGGCCATAGCAGACAGACAACGAGGAATGATTCAAAAATGTATGACATGTTCCCCTATAAGGCCACTCTAAACCCATCATCTGTGGTTTTCTCTCAGTCTGCACCAGGCTTGTAGCTGGGAGCTCAGAGAAAAAAACAAAAAAAACAACAACAACAACAACAAAAGAAAAAACGGCTCCAGCCTACAAAAACGTCTGGAAATGACTCCGAGCCTGGTTGGAAAAGCAACATCCGCCAATAGAAGGAGCTTGTACTGCATATACATGGGCTAAGGTGAAGAACAACACGAACACTTGGCACTAAGTTTCTTTTTCTTCTTCTTTTTTGTTTTTCTTATAATGGTGTGAAATTCATCCTGAACTCAGGTTCTGCTGTTGGCACAACTCTTCACTCTGTCTCCGTGGATTTCACTTGGGCAAACGCTCAACCGACGTGCGCTTATGCTCAAACGTTTGGTCCGTACATACACATTACATGTTTTACATTGACAAAAATAATTCTGTAATGTTAAAAAATAGAATACAAAGCTCTAGTCTGGTGTGCAAATGAACAGAAGACATAACAGAGATATAGATAGAGGACATCAAAGCATGAATACTGTAGATGCAGTGCAAAATGATATCGGCCCTCCCAGCCCCACCCTTATCCCAATTCACACCCCCACCCTGCCTAACTGGCACAATGCCAACTATACACATAGGCATTATGGGATACGATAGACTGTATATGTGCTGTATGATAACTGACTAAGACAACCAGCTAAAAGAAAACTGAATGGCGACCAGAAATGATTTCCACTGGCTGAGGTTCCTTCCGATCCCCGTGTCTCATATTCGACAGTTTGCTTTAAGACGTTATCTGTCATTTTACAATGTCAGTTCAGAGCTCCACAGCTCCGTGATCTCTTGTCCTTGGTAGGTTCTTGCTCTCATTCTCAGTCTTGATTGTGACTTGCGCCGTCTGCTCTTTCAGAGCTCAAATATACAAACACATCGGGAGTGAGGGAAATCGTAACCGTGGGGCATTTCCCTTCCCTGTCTCACTGAAATTCCTTTATTTCCACGACTCATTTGCTTGTTTATTTATTTTTGCTCTCTGTGCCTTTGTATTTCTCATACCCTGCCTGTTTCCTGGGCATGGTTTTCTGACTTTGTGCACAGGTACGTGTGGGATGTTTTTCTTTCTTTCTTTTTGTTTTTTTTTTTGTCTTGTTTAGTGTCCTGTCATTGTCCAGTGAGGTGTGTTAACGTGTGGAAATGTGTGCATGTATAATTGTGATTGTGTGTGTTTTTAGGTGTGACACTATTTATAAAGATGCCTCCTCGTGCTCCTCTAAGACCATGAGGTGTTTCTGCATCTCCGTCTCACACGTGAGTCTGCATTCTCTGTGTGTGCCGGCTGTGGGAGTAGTCAGAGTGTTGCGAGGTGTAGGAGAAGCGAGTGGAGCTGCCGTATTTCCCTAGTCCAGTCTCTGATCCCGACGGAGCTGGGGCCCCAGGGACTACACCGGGGCTAGGCACCCCAGATCCTACTCCATACATCTCATAGGAGGGCCCGGCCTCCAGAGGGGCCAGACTAGACGGTGCAAAACCCATGCGGTAGGTCTGGTAGTGCGAGGGGTATCCGTAGTTGTCATAGGCCAACTGGGAATTGGAGTCCAGAAGGCTACAATCCGCAGGGAAGTCACTGGCTGCGGGGGCAGGGTTAGCTGGGGGCTGCTGACTCTGCCCCCCACGGGTGAAAGTGTTAAACTGGGCGTAGCTGATGTGGGACAGTCTGGAGGGCGGCCGGGGGTCATAGCAGGCTTGCGGACGCCCAGGGGACGTGAGTGGACCGGGGGCTCCTCCGCTAGCGGTGGCCCCTGAGCCGCCAGTGCTGCTGCTGATGGATGCTGCCCCCCCTGGCGTTCCACCAGGGGAGCGGTAGTCAGAGTAATGCATGGTGGAACGGGACCCAGGGTGGCCCTCGTCATGGGTGGAAGCTCGCACGTTGTAGTAGCCGTTGGTTGGATCCTGGAGAGGAAGATAGCAAGAAACACATATAATAAGCCTTAAGAAAGATAAGA
>JBAMYA010000010.1:10171546-10187314 GCA_037176975.1 Arrhamphus sclerolepis
AGGCCAAGGCCCATGCCAAGGCCAAAACACAAGACCAAGACCAAGACCAAGACACAAGACCAAGACACAAGACCAAGACACAAGACACACAAGACCAAGGCCAAAACACAAGACTAAGACCAAGACACAAGACCAAGACCAAGACACAAGACCAAGACCAAGACCAAGGCCAAGACACAAGACCAAGACACAAGACTGAGACCAAGACACAAGACCAAGACACAAGACCAAGACATAAGACAAAGACACAAGACCAAGACCAAGACATAAGACCAAGACCAAGACACAAGACCAAGGCTAAGGCCAAGGCCCATGCCAAGGCCAAAACACAAGACCAAGACCAAGACCAAGACACAAGACCAAGACACAAGACCAAGGCCAAAACACAAGACTAAGACCAAGACACAAGACCAAGACCAAGACACAAGGCCAAGGCCAAGGCCAAGACACAAGACTAAGACCAAGACACAAGACCGAGACCAAGACACAAGGCCAAGGCCAAGACACAATGCCAAGGTCAAGGCCAAGACACAAGACTAAGACCAAGACACAAGACCGAGACCAAGACACAAGACCAAGACACAAGGCCAAGGCCAAGACACAAGACCGAGACCAAGACACAAGACACAAGACCAAGGCTAAGGCCAAGGCCAAGACACAAGACCAAGGCTAAGGCCAAGACACAAGACCAAGACCAAGACACAAGACCAAGACCACTTGCCATCAGTGAGACAGAAATTGATTCCCAAGTCAGTCAAAAGATCCTGCAGGACAGTGTCATGTCCTGATAGCTGAAGCTTGGTAGAAGTTCAGTGGTGCAGCAGGTCAGTGACCTAAAGTAACTAATTTTGACTTTGATGACAGCAACACATCTAAAAAAAACAGGACAGGGACAACAAAAGGCAGGGAAAGTAATTGGTGCAAATGTAAAAGAACTGCAGGAGCATTCAGCCACTAATTAGGATGTATAGATGAGCAGAGGCTCACTGTTCTTTCAGAAAAATGGATGTGTGTGATCTTTGGGCCCTGAAAAGGCACTGCGTTAAAAACAAGTGCAGTTCTCTGCTGGACATCACTTCATGGGCTCAGAAACACCTCAAGATATCAGGTTACTGTGAAGTCCAGAAATGCAAGTTAAAGCTGCAACGTGCACAGAGAAAACCACATTTGAACCCAATCCAGAGAACCCAGCTGTCTTCTCTGGACCAAAGCTCCTCTAAAATGGTCTGAGGCTAAACAGAAAACTGTTCTGTGGTCTTATATCAAAACTTCGGGATTTTCTTCTAAAGACAAGCGGGACCATCCAGCTTGTTATCAAAAGGCTGCACCTCTGGTGGTTTGGGGTTGTGTTAGTGCCTATAGCGTGGGCAGCTTACACATCTGGAAGGTACTAAAGAGTACATAGAGGTTTTAAAACAGCATCCAGACAACATCCCGTTCAGGGAAGACCTTGCATATTTCAGCAAAACAAGCCTAAACCACACTGCATCCATCACAACAGCATGTCTTCACAGAGGAAGAATCTGGATCCTGAACTGGCTGGCCTTCAGTCCAGATCTTTCATCAATAGAAAAAAAATTTTGGGTCATAAAAAAATAAAATTTTGACTGTTGAGCCGCTAGAATCCAGAGAGAGAAAAGCGCTTGTTTGAAGTCACTGTTTCCAAGGCAGGTTCAACCAGTGGTCGAATCCAAGGCTTTAAATACTTTAAACCCCAGAACTTTGTTCCACAACAACATCAAGAAATTACAATTGTTTTTATGAGTTACATGAACATTAGCTGACATTTTATGTCAAATAAAACCTTTAAATTTCACAAACGGTATATACTTTTCTCTTTCAGCCTCGTGGAATCCTAAACAAAATACCACCACCAACGGTGAAAATAGTCAAGTCAAATCACATCTGATAACAGAACTAAAAAAACCAAATGATTTTTATGGATATTTTTCAGTGCATGCTTGCACACACCCCAAACATGCTTGTAGCTGTCACATGACTTTATATGGAGCTTGAGAACACTTGTTGATCAAAGTCTTCATGTTTTATTCTGGGACTGAGTGAATCTCTGCCAAGTGACACAGTCAGCTGAAATCAGTCCTCCTCACTACGACCTCTCGCTAAATGCTTGAATATTGCTCTTTTTTTCTGCAGTCCCATTGTCTTTTAGATAGTTTTCTCACATCCAACCTTATTTTTCTGCTTTGGTGAGTGAGTCGGGTGTGTGTGTGTGTGTGTGTGTGTGTGTGTGTGGAGGGGGGGGTTCTGACTGAGACAGTTGTCACAGGGATCTAACCACCTCCTGTGGCGGATTCTTGTCTGTGTTTCTTCAAAGTGATTCAAGGCAGTGTTCCAGCTAAAGGGGCGGGTTTGTTTGCCCTCACAGATTATTCAGAGTTTCAGAAGAGCATTTTGGCAGCTTTACAACTAAAGTAATGCATTCATTACCAAAACCCAGCCCCACAGAGTCAAAATTCGTGGCAGCACAATGGGCAAAGTATGCCTGATTCGCTTTTATTGACATATCCAGATTAAAAAATACACAAATGAATAAAAGCTTATCACCGCCTTTAAAGAAATACATTTCGCTTTACAAACTGATATGACTGATTGTTTCATCGGAGTCGTCTCACCTTGAGGTCATACTCCTGGCGGGTTTCCAGGGTGTCACTGCGGAGTTCAGACTTGAGCTCTATGTCATCTTTAAAAGGCTGATTGGAGGGAGAGAAGGACACAGAGGGGAGAAACTAAACCATCAAACAAAAAAAAAAAAGGAGAGAAGGAGCCATAACAGAACACAAGAGGGAAGGAGGCAACAGAGCGTGAAAGGAAAAGAGAAAATGGAATGAAAAGAGTTAAAAATGAGTGATTAAAGAGGAAATTAGAGGACTTTTTTTTGTTTTTGTTCTGTTAAAAGATACAGCAAATGCATACGGAGAGAGGTTACTGAGTTAATCTTGGGTATTTTCTACAACTACAGGCTGTGAAAACAGAACCCAGCCCAAACACAAACACCCCGCTGCCGCTCACCGAGTACACGGCCCTGACCACGCGTGAAGTTGTGGACATGCTGCCGGAGTCCTCCTCTAAGCTGTGGGTCTCCTTGTTTATTGTCTCCACCTTGATGTCTGGCTTACCCAGCGTGACCCCGCGTCGGCCTGGAAGCAAAACACGCAAGGATGAATGCAGCGGGACGCACGCTCGTCAGTCAGCACGTCTCCACGAGGCGAGGGAGCGAGCGTCCGTGTGGCACAGGGAGTTGTGGGCGTTTGATTTGCTTTGGTTTGCAGCAGCTTACGTGGAGAATTGAAAGCCTGAACTTCCATGAAAAGCAACAAATACATCTGAAAAGCCTATTTTTAATTCTACATGAAAGCTCACAGAGAGTATGACTCACTGCCTTTGCGCTGCCGGTAAAAGATAAGAACAAGGACCAGGAGAAAGATGAACAGGAAGATGGTGGAGCCCACCGTCCCGCCGGCTATAATCCCCAGAGGAACCTCTTCTGTAATGAGAGGGTGAAAGAAACAAAAAGACAAAGAAAAAACAGTGAGCTCGGGCTTGCAGTGTCTATCCATCACTTCATAAGCAAGATTTCCAGGAAGAAAATAAAATAAATTCATGAATTAACCCGCACCGGAGTCCCTTTTCCCAGCTAATGGACACCAGAATGATCCGTTTCCTGACTCCAACTTCTACAGATGTGAAGATGCTGTGCATGAGTTCCTATAAACTACAACCCTTAATCAGAGAGGTGGGATGAGATGCAAATATATAAATATCTATATAACTGTCTTTTATTTCTCTGCAGACAGTCAGAAGTTAAACAGGCCCTCTTCTTCCAGTCCTGTGCTTTTGTAACGTATGAAGTTGTTGACAGACAGAAGGACATCCCTGGAAAAGATGCCACCTTTATGTTGCTAAAAAACACACAACATACTTTTCAACATTAATGTTGAAATCGCAGAAGTTTAGATGCTCTTTGCATGGTGCTGAAACAACCTCATACCTTCACAAGGTTGGGGTTTGTTTTTTGTTGTTTTTTCTGGCTAAAGTGACCTTTATTGACAGGGAACCACGGAGCTGTCCAGCGCTCTGCTAGTCGCAGGCGTCTCGTCTGGACAGAGTCATCATATAGCTTCTCGTTTTTACGCACTACAGTTTTACGGCGCCCGTTGGTTAAAGACTGTAGGGTCCTCTCTTTTTACACTTTGAAATAGCTTCTGCTTGTTTGAACTGCTTAAGGTTACGATGCACCGCAGCAGGAGAAATAACTTCCAGTCTTCACATTGTGGAACAGAATACTTATATGAATCTTTAAAACTCTTTATCTCTCTGTGGAAGGAGCTATTTCTACTTTTGAAATAACATGATTAACAAGTTGTGGATTCTATCAACAGAGTCCTTCCAACATTTTCCACCTTTTTCTCAGCTTCTGATTTGAGGTTGTTTTGAGCTGAGATGAACAGTTTTTCTGGCGCCTCAGAGCAGACTTCAGTCCCAGAACCCCGAAACTGAAAGCTCACGTGAATCTAACACACCAGTCTCCATCAGAGAGATGATCATGGTCCCGGGGCCAAAGGAGTTCCAGGCCGTGCAGTTGTAGGTGGACTGGAAGTCAGACTCCATCACGTTGTTGATGGTGAGGGTGGAGAGGACGCCGCCGCCTTCGGCCGACGACTTGCTCTGCTCCACCGTGTACCTCTCCAGCAGCGTCCCCTTCTCCTTCTCCCAGACGTTCTCCTTCCACGCCCACACCTGCAGCGCGCAAGACAGCCGCGTTAGACCGAATAAACCGACTGCGATTGATTTATTAAATTCGGGCAGAACTGTGAGGGTCTAAAATGATCAAATCAAACTATTCGCTGCTACACAAAAATAATAAGTGAGTCATTTTAGCTGGTGAAAATAGTAAAACTAGAAATGAATTGCTAACAACAACAACGACAAATGCCGTACATGTTGAATCAAAAACTCTGACGGGGTTAGGCAGTCAGGAGGTTAGGAGTCTGAAAATATGTAATTATGCAGTAAAAACAGGACACTGTGACCGAGACATATTACAGTACTTTCATTATGACATCATTTTAACTTGTGAAAAGTGGAAAGTTCTCATCTGAATGCATGCTTGGGAGCTGTTCAAATTATTTTCTTTGATGACAGCAGTTGAACAGGTGTATAGAATAACTACATCAGGCTGGGGGCAGTCTTTGGACGCTAAAGCAATGCCTACATAAGGAAATAAACCATGCGACAGCGTGGCCTGTAAGGTATTTAGTGAACGGCTTTGCCGGCCCTCTACATCTGCCTAACTCACACACGATTCAATTCAATTTTCAATTGAATTTTATTCATTCAGAGTCTGTTACAATACAAACTGCATCCAGATGCTTTACAGAGACCCAGAGCTTGACCCCAACAACGGCGACAATGGCGAGCCAAACAGCAGCAAGGAGAAAAACGGCACGTAGAGGGACCTTCCTCCCAAAAAGGAAAAAAGAAGAAAAGAGGAGGGAGATAGGACGCGGCGGTCTGTGTAACTCTGAACATCCTCTCATGCAAGCGTATACGTTGCATGACTTCTCAGCAGCAGTAACGGTTCGAATGATTCTTCAAAACGAAGCCGAGGAGGACGGCGAGTGACTGAGCTGATGAGAATACTGCTCATTCTCCATCTTTAAGGCCACTAAAAGCAGCTTTATTATTCAGCACCAAAGTACTGTAGTAGGGCCAGTTAATTATGCATAAGCCCACATGTTCCTATAATCTGCCCACTTATTGCAAAGAGGGAGAATCTCCTGACTGTGGCGTTTACAGGGACAACTGTTCCTCTGCAGTCCTTTATATTTTATAAGCGTCTTTCTGTCCCTACCTTCGCAACTTGCATTAGGAACACGCGCTGCGAGTCAGGACGGATCTGTCACAGAGGCAGGGGAGCCGAGGACCTAGCAATACTGCTCTCTGACGCAGAACTAAAAGCGGGCCGGCTTAGTCTTAGCATGGGTACGGTGATGCGAGAGAAGGGATGGAGGTACATTCAGGGAGCGTCACCACTCTAAGAGGAAATGGGAAGGCGCCTAACAGCATTCAGCCTGCAGGAAGAGAGCCATTTAGTCAAAGGAAGGTACATTAACATATAACACAGACTGGTGTTACAGCAAAAGGGACAACCATGTGCTTTTTATGTCCAAAGCTTTTCCTTGTTTGAATAAATGAAGCTTTACTAAAATGTTGCCGGAGGTGCCAGAAATAATTCTCTTTTCCTTTAACTTACTATCTTATCTGGAGGAGGCGTGCTGGCGATGTAGCACTTCACCTCTCCCCTCTCCCCTCTCACAGCATACTGGACTGGATCACTGGAAATGATGGGTGGACCTGAAAGGTTAAGGGTGAAATGCAAAAATCATATACAAGAATAAAGAGGTTTCTCCTTGTTTTTTTTTTTATTTTAGACATTTTTCAGACTTCACTGGCCTGTTCAAGAGAAATCTCAGTGTATCAAAAATATTGCCCAACACTTCATTTCAATTACAAACTCTTTCAGTACGAAGAAAACTGTTGAAAAGGACCAGATGTGGAAGTTTTCTGACCATTGACTGTGAGCGTGACCTCAGTCTCTCCCACTCCAATCCGTGGGACGATGGCTTTACACACATACTGGCCAGCATCTGCTTGGCTCACGGACTTCAGATGCAGCTGATTGCTGTTACTCAGAACCTGCAGAGAATAAAAAAGAAAAGGTAAGTCAACCAAACAGCAGAAACCAACTAAAGGTCCACACTGAGGATGTGAGCAGGAGAATGGCAAGTGTACGACTCTATTGCACCTTTATACCTTATTCATTTACTATTCTGACCCCCAACTTGCACACCAGCTTTTAAACCATCCCAGTGGCTTTATTGTTGCCTAGCAACCACATCCAGATCAGAACGTTAGCTATGAGAAAATTATGGCTATAGAGAGAAACCCCTTGGAGAGAGAAACGGCTCATTATTTGAACGTAGATGCTGGTTAGGCCACGTTTAGCAGGTGTGCAATAAAGCGAATTTAATTTTGCATAACCTCATATAATGTCAAGTTATGAATTTATTATGTAAAATGGAAACGGACCAAGTCCTTGGCCTTGTTCACCATTCAAAATCTGCTGCATTCACACACTGACACACTCGTTCATAGTGTACAGCAGTTCTTTCTCTATACATTTTTCCAGTGATTTTTTTTTCTCCGTCATGCACACACACACTCACACACACGCTGATGGAAGCATCTGGGGTTCAGTGTCTTGTTAAAGACACTTCAACATGTGCACTGCGAATGACAGAGATCGAATCTTTGACCTTGAATCACCTCAACTGTCTCCATCTAAATTAGTGATACCTAACTTAACCTAACTGATCCGGCTCAGGCGTTAGAATAGAAAGTCCAATGACGACCAATGTCTAAGATGACTGCATCCCACACGGTGCCACTTCTCAACCTCAGCACAAGCAGCCAGCAGCGGCTCCTTTATCATTTACATGACCACACCATCAACATCACATCTGGTGTTACAAGACGCTAAACCATGCTCTGTTTCAGTCTCAACACGCTTTACTGCCAATCACACTGGTGGGGCGCCTTCTCTTGTGAGTCATGGCCTCCTTCGTGTTTCGGATACCTTTAGATAGACCGCCTACTGTCTAGAGGTGTTAGTTTCTTTCTTACCATGTTTGACCCCTTTTTGAACCAGGTGAGAGTCAGTGGAGGGTTTCCTGCCCATTTACAATTGAGGGTGACGTCGGAGTCCACGTCAACAGTTTTTGGCTGTGGCTCCACCAACAGGATTGGACCGACTGGAGACAGAGGTTGAGAGAGAAAGGAAACGTGATTTTCTCAGTTGTTTTTGAGGATTAAAGGGGGAGAAGCTATGCTCCGTTCCTCTGACTCCAGACAGCCGTGAGTGTATAAGGTGAGATGAGTACTGTGTGACTCACACTGAACGTCCACCAGGATGCTGACGTTGGTCTTTCCCACAGCATTGAAAACCAGACAGGAGACAGGCTCAGTGAAGAAGGAGTGGTCGGCCTTGGTGGTGAACACACTCTCCCTGGCGCCCTGCAGCACCACGCCGCCCTTAGCCCACCTAGGTTTTACAAACAGTGTAATACTTCTCTCAGGAAACTTACAACTGCATGCAGGAGATGAGCATAAATGGGTACGAGAAAAAAAAGAATAAGCCAAAAGAGAAGAGAGTGAAGCAAACCTGTAACCCATAATAGGAGGGTTGGCATGAGCCTGGCAGGTAAAGGTGACTCTGTCTCCTTCTAGCACAGAGCGAGGCTCTATGGACAAGGTCACTATTGGTGGATCTGAAACGCAGAGAGACTCGTATGACATGGACCTCCCTCCAGGTGATGCATGCTGCAGCTCAGTGGACTGTCAGATGCAAAAAAGCCTGCCAAGAATTACTTTATATAAGCCTAAAAACATAACCTGGATATAACCTGGACACAGAACCAGGACTAATGAAGCTACACACTTCCAGCGAACCCGTTTTCCTCTCAGCAAATGTAAAAATCTGTTCACACGGTAGCTAGTTAGCCAGTTAATCAGATATGCTAAATGGAAGTGAATTCAAAGCAGTGTGGCTTACGGTGAACGTTAAGGGTGACGGTTGTGCTTTTGCCGGTGGGAACAGCCAGGTTGGTGGCCACGCAGCTGTAGTTCCTCCCAGTGTCAGTGTCAACAGGGTGGATAGGAAGGTAGCTTCGTGTGGTCACCCTCTTCCTGTCTGGAAGCACCTCCTAGTGGTTAGAGGACAGAGATGAAACACTGAAAAGACCCTTCAGTTTTTGGATGGAGTTGTGTAATATGTCTGCCTGTGTGTGTCTGTGGATTGGACAGGGCGGGGGGTGCTAAGCTTACTTTGGTACTGACGGCCCCCTCCACAGGCAGACCATCTTTGAGCCACTCAACCATTGAAGGCGGTTTAGCCCCTCGCGAGACACAGCTCAGGTTGTAGGACTCTCCTGCATTCAGCAAGACCTCTGGACCCCCATCAATCACGGGGTCGTCTGGAGGTACTGTATCAGGTGAGAGAGCCCGGTCAGAAACCCACAGACCCATATGCTTCCTTATACACATGGGACTGACGCACAGAGACACAAACGTACTGAGGACGGTGAGTTTGGCCCTTCTGGACCTCAGGGCGGCATCAGGAGCCTGACACTCATACAGCGAGTCATCAGATAGATCTGCTGACAGGATCTCCAGGTTGTACTGACCCAGCTCCTGGACACGCAGCACACGGTACCTGGGCCAGGCTGGGACATAAGAGACAAAGAGAGACTTTAGACGGGCAATATAATAACCGTGTTTCATAAGCAAACACAATTCGCTGAGTTCTTAACTACATCTGTGACATGCATTGGTCAAAATACCTGAAAAAAACCCTTTTCAACCACTTCTTTACAGCTTTTTAGCCAGGAGTGATGCAGGTCCTACACAGGCCACACGCAGAGCTGCTACGCACAACCGTAAGTCGTGCTTTAGCTAGCTCTGATGCTTTTAAATCAGTGTTTTTGAGTTGGTAGAGGCTTCAAATAAATACTCTTGAGCAAAAGAAATGGTGTTTTCCACATTGCTGTCCATGTCAGTAAGAGGAATGATTGAAGGAAGTAAAGTCAAGTTAAACTTTCTATCTTTTTAAGGCTGCAATATACATTATGTGATAACCAAAATATGCTTATATTGTTATCTGAGTCACACTCTGACATCTCTTCTTCCAAAATTTCAATGTTTACCTGCGTGTTTATGATGGCCAGAGATTAAATTTGTGTCTCTTTATCTTCTTTATTATTTAAACCTTCAAATACTAAGCACCCATAGGTCACATGCCTCAGGCTTCCCACATGTGGTCTGCAGCACCATGCAGCTTGTTGCAGTTCCCGCTGATAAGAAAACATCAGATGCATGTAAAAACCTAACCTTTGAGCATGAGCCTAGATGACACCAGAAAGATGCACAGACACACAGTGAGACAGATATGAAAAAGACAAAAAAAACTTAAAAAAAACTTGACCATGAATTCATACCCTACAACACAGTCATCCTTTACCATCCTGCCGTTCCCTTCCCCCATCCAACACACTCCAGCTGTGCTGCTGCAACACATTCTCACCAATAGGGGGCGCTCGTGCTCTCTTTTAGTATCAGGGGGAAGGGACGAATGCATTATGACAGCAACGTTTTAGGGGACTTAAATCAACTCCAGCCTATGGTGCAGAATTTATGTTTGATGCCCAGACATAGATGGCTTGTGAAATTCTCCGCTGCCGTATACATGCGCAGCCTCCGAGCTGCCTAACCTCGCTCGCCCTTGTTTCTCTGTGCGTTCGTGCATGCGTGCGCCTCTCATAAAAGTGCATTTGCATGTGAAACATTGAGAGTTGAGCAAGCGTACGGAAAGCCCAGAGTAGCGGGGTGCGTGGTAGTGGGGGAAAATATACACAGGCATGCACATACAGGATGGAGTTCATTCACATGTTTCTATTAAGCTCTGGCTTGAGGCACTGGACCATTACAGTAATAACATGATTAAACCGAGCCTAGAAAATATGGAGAAGGGACAGACAAGGACAGGACAGAGAGAGGAGTGCATGAACTGAGAGTGGGTCAAGCAATGAAGCTGATGAGAGACAAGACAGACAAGTTAAATGAAGAATATGAGAGAGGGCTCAGTGCACCAAAGGTAGCTGAAAGAACGAGAGCAAGAGGGACGGAGAGGAACAAGGGATCTTAGATGAGGAGGTCACAAAGGAATATCATGACAGATAGAGGAGAAGAGAGGAGAGGAAAAAAAGTCCCAAATCAGAGCATACGGTACATCAGAATGGAGACAGGATGAGTAGTGCAGAAAAGTTTTTTTTTAAAAAAAGGAAAGAAAAAGAGTTGCGAGTAAATTATATAAAACAGACAAAATAACCAAAGACCACAAATAACCAATAAACCAATGTAAAGCAACCACATGTCACGAATTACGCAGCTCCTTCTGGGCCAACCGGTTAAAAATATGCCCACGTGTTTGCGACCAGTAATGCAAAAACCCCTGCATCAACCCTTCAAGGCTCATCAGTGAAATTCTGCAAATGCTTCAAACCAGCAATGGAATGACTCACTCAGCCCAAGTTTTGTCAAAGTCATGCAAAATCAAAGTGGAAGAATCAGTGGTGACAAGAGGAAATCAGTCTAGTCACCAGAGTAGAGGGCTCAGAGCTGAACTGTAGATGGAGGTTATGCATGAGCCCATGAATACGCAGCCATAAATATCTGATACTAGCCAGTCCACGCTAGCCACCACTTTTCTGACAGAGGTGGTGATGTGATGCTCCCCAACCAAACCGACGGGTGTCAATCTGCACACTGTGCTTGAGGGAGGCTCAGAGGTTCCCATCAGACAGCGGTGCAGAAAGTGGGCAAATTTAGCAGCAACTTCCATACGTGCACATTTTTGCACCAACGGGACCTGATGGGGCATCTGCTCTGGCAGATAAAGGTGTCACATGACAGTAAGACTGCAGTGACCTTTGTTATCTCGTGCTGTGCTTACTCAGTATAGCTAACTGCAAGATTCAGCAGCAAAAACAACTTGTCAGCATACATTAAATACCAGAGTCACAAACACGAAATGTCGTACTCACACTGGGCAACTGTTCAAAAAAAAAAGTTACTCCACACACCATCGGTCAAATGTTAGTAGCAAGAATAACAATAGATTACTGGCAAATTACCTGACTAACTGGAAAAGGAACTGAAAAGGATCTTGAATTAAACTATTTCTTTGGCTATATTGGTGTAGAATTTGATTAATATAGGATTATACATGTTTTCATTTGCATAGAATGAGCCATTTCTATTTAAAATTAGTGAGGGCTGCTGTCCCCACGCCATGTTACTAGGGTAGCCAGGAAAGGACAAACCAAACCCTGGCTCTAGAGCATGAGCCGGGTTTCCATTAACATTTACGGGGCCTTGACTAATGGCACTCGTCTCCATGACCAAGGACCGCCCTGCAATGAGAATTTTCAGTAGCTTCTGAAGAAGTCCCTGCCTTTGGGTAGCGCGACCTGGACAGAATGCTGGATGGGATGTGGTGTCCTGCCTACAGCATACCCAACTGATCCTGGTTGAGTACGCTGTAGGCAGGAGATGACATACAGCGCTCAATGCCCCCTACGGCTTCAGCTCCTCTGATTCATGTCGTTCTCATCTGCTTTTCATGCCTGCATGGAGCCTATATCGATGTCACTTTTTTGATGTCACAATCAAAACCATCAAATGATTACATCACAGCCAAAGGGCAGCGGTGGTGTGTGGAGACACATGGGTTGACAGGACTGAGGAGGAGGTCGATCCTGTTACAGTTCTCATTGAACTTGGTTTTAGCCCCCGAAACCCTCCTATAAGATGGCCATGTTTCCCTGTATCTGGATGCAAACGTGCTGCTAAGTTAATTAAAGTCAGGTTCCACTGAAGACCACTGGGTATCCAAAACATCTCCAGTCTCAACAGACCCCCACTTAAAAAACATCAACTTCACCCACTACAAGTCAAGTCAAGGCATTTTCCTGCAAAATACCAAGTCAGCGTTTCCCAATTCCAGTCCTCAAGGCCCAGCATGTCAGGGGGTCATTAAGAGACTTGTAGACCTTGGTGACAAGCTGATGGTGATCCAGTTATGTGAATCTGCTGTGTTCTGGCAGGGAAACATCTAAAAGATGCAGGACCTGGTCCTCGAGGACTGGAATTAGGAAACACTGCATTGTGGTGTCATTAGCTAGATTTACTGGTGCTTATTTTTCAGATTAAATTAAATACACCACCATCATCATCAAGATTTTTTTTTACTTTGGATACATTTCATGCATCATTTTCTAGCTCTAAATATGATCCAAATGTGATCTTATAAAACCAAAAAGATCAGTGATTTTTCAAATGCAAAAAACAGTCCAGCACATCAGATTCTTCAGCATAAAAAAAACACAATAAATATCGATGGTTTGATGATCGTTGGTTAAGTTCAAATTAAGGTGAAAACAAGATGATGGACTAATTTTTCTGAAAATGCAAATTTATCAGTTAATCAAGAAATTAATCGGCAGATGCATTAATTATGAAATTAATTACAAGGTGAAGCTCTAATGGGTTTGCTAAAAGTCCATAAAGGTTAAACTAGGGGACACGTGGTCCAAGTCAGAGAACCCTGACTTGACACTGAATGAGGTGCTTTTTTGTTTTTTGTTTTTTTTTATCACAGTGTGTGTTTTAGGCTTGCTGTTTTTTTTGTTTTGTTTTTTCACACATTCCTTTCAGCAAGTTTGGTTTTCATTCACAAGTTACCTTTGGGCTGTTTCAGTTTTTTTTCTTGCAAAATCATTTCTCAAAGATTGATGGAAGTTCCAAAGACTCTAAAGAAGGAGATCTGTTTTTGGCCAAGACATTAAATACATTACAGCCCCAAAGCTCCGTTTTAAGCTCCATCTTTACTGCTTATTCATACCAGCTGGCTTTAGGGGGCGGAGTCAACCACTCAACTCCACTCCCCCCCTCCTGTCTGGGTTGCCCCTTTCAATCATCTTGTGCTGCCCACTTTGGGGGTACGGCACATGCATTATCACGTGAATTTGAGTGAAGTAAAGGCTGGATTAATCTACGCTGATCTGTGATGTCACAGCGCCCTGCTTAAATTTCATGGTTGTGTTATGTTGGGAGTTTTTGAGCTGGTAGTGGCTTTGAACACTCAAATATATGCTCTCACATACAGAAAAAGTGTTTTTTTTTTTTTATAATACATGCATTTTTACATGCACATGTTGTCTGTGCAGCCAAATATCATAGCTGTAGCTTTTACAGCCATTTGATTTGTCCCGGGGACCGGCATCAGCTTTACAAGATTTTGCTGTCCTGTCAGCCTCCAGGTCCACCACAGAACAGCACATCTTCAACTCACTCCATGGACAATATATTTACACTGAAGAATTATACTTCATCTCCGTCCTGAAGTGTTGAACAAGACATATAAGATACAGGAAAGCAGACAGTAGATTTACAAGGAGGAAAAAATTCCAGACTGAATTTCCATTTTGAAGGACTTGCAGCGTGAAATGTCTCCCATCAGCAGTTTCAATCCAAAGATATCAGCTTTATAAAAACCCGTCTCACTTGCATGTTCGACAGAGTGAAGGAAGCCCGAGGACAGAGTATGATGTCTCACCCCTGAGGTCCTCTCCGATGCCCAGAGCCAGGCCATCTTTAGTCCACTGAACAATGCCAGAGTAGTTGAAGACAACGCAGGACAGGATCACCCTCTGGCCCCGCACCACCGACTGGTCTGCCGGCTCCTGAGAGAATCTCGCTGCCCTCACTGGTGGTTGAGAGGGATTTGGAAGGAAAGAGAGAGATAAGTTAGGGACTTTCTTACTGCAGACCAAGCTACTTTCGAATCCCTCCAGCGCGTTATTGCTTTTGTTTTTCATTTGTATGATTAATTGAATAAAAGCATTTTCCCCAACAGCACAGCAATGGAATGTCATAATTACCACCTTTGATCACTCAGTGGCTTGCGGCCATTAACCGAGCACCGCAGACAAGTTACGAACAGCGTGGAAAGACAGAGGTGTCAGAGAGGAGGAAATCGGAACAGAATTAGAGAAGAAGGAAGGGAGGAAGCGTTAAAGCTGACTCAGTAGAGGCGAGCTGGGAGATCAAACACCAAGCTTCAGCCATAGGGTTTGCTCACAGCCTGTCTCTTCTCGCTCCTGACTTTTATTTCCCTCAAAACTCTGCGGCCCTCCCTCTTGTCTCTCTCTGTTTCTCCCTTTTTCATTCCTGGCTATGAGTCATCTCCCAGGCTTCCACTCCCCAACCAAAACTACAGTGGCTGTCATTGTCTACTGGACTCTCTCCCTCCAGTCTACTGGCTAATGCTACAGCAGATACCCTCATACTAGATGGTCATCCTGGCCCACCAGCCATCTAACATGAGGGCGAAACTAGAAAAAACAAAAAACAAAAAAAAAAACCTAGTCTTCCACGCTTTGTGTTGACGAGTTGTAATTAGCTGTCCCTCGAAGGCATGATGCGTAAAGTAGACATGCGCCAATCACTGGAGAGGATTGACTTGAAATGTCCATTTTTTATTTCCAGTATTGCTTTCTTTGCTCCAACTCCACTTATTTCAGAGGATCTCATACAGTAGATCATTAACCCACTGCTGCATTGCACCCCCCACCCCCCACCACTACCTCTCTCCTTCTGTTCCTCTCCATAACGTTATATGTCCTTTACCCAAATTGCTTCCCTTCACTCGCTGCTTTCCAGCCGATATGTATGCATCCCCACTAGCCTCCTTCACTTTGTACATCTATAATGCCGCCTAAGAATGTCCTTTTGCCTGCACTGCTTTTCCTCTAACTCCCCTTTTCTACAGTAGGTACATGCCACACTCTTTCTATATACATATATAATGGCGTATACGTGCTTTTTTTTTTTTTTTTACCCATAATGCTTTCTATTTCTGTGTTCCTCCTCCTCACTGGTTGGAAGGGGGTTAGAGGCGGACTGTCATAACTCATTTATCACATTAAATATCACCCCTCCAGCACTTTCTCCCTCCCTCTTTCTCATTCCCTCATTCACCCATCTCTCAACTCTCAGCCCCCCCACCCCCACCCTCACCAACCCCACCAGCCACACTCCCCCTCCGTAATGGGGGGGGGGGGGACATTATGG